>VYZT01002599.1:2787-13989 GCA_013400735.1 Pomatostomus ruficeps
GCCCTTCTCTTGGGCAAGTTGGACATGTCCAGGCGTGTAACACTCAGTTCTCTACCTCTGGATGGTGACCCCACAGCCCTGAGATGGTTGTTTCACTTTCTTTTAGAGTGTCCTGAGTAAGGTGGGGACAATGGACAAAGCTGCTCTAGAATAGTGTAGGAAGACTGTGCAGAGCAGAAGCAGCCAAACCTGATCCAGGCCCCGAAGAAAATTCAAGAACTGCACCCAGCTTGGAGGGAACAATCTGGTTTGGTGGAGAAGGGGGCCTATGAGAGAGTTAATCCTCAATGAGGTTGATGTGAGAATACGGGTTATCTGACAGCATTGATGTACCCACGCATACCTCATGAAAGAACCTCTAGGAGGGACACCACACCTTGCAGACTTTTAGGATCTTGCCTCCAAAACTGCTTACAAGCACCAGTCTTGCAATAATTTCTGCTGGTACCTGTCATGCACAAATCCTACATTCTTCTGTACTAGGGCAGCAGGATGTGGCAATTGGCAAACACCACTTCAAAACAAAAACGTCACAGGTCAGTGCTGGTGACACAAAGTCAATCCTCACCATCTCCTCCCCCTCCAAGTCTCATGGGATTCTCACTCTTCCATAGTAGAGGTGAACAGGCTTGGTGTGGCTGACATGAGGACAAGCAGAAATGCATGAACAGAAAGCAAAATTCCCAGCTGCTGAGATGCTTCAAGACATCACTGCCACTATAAGCATCATCTTGAACTGATGTTAGCCCAGTCACTTTCTAAAAATTACATTAAAATGGAAAAAAAAAAAATAAGAAAAACCAGACAAAAGAAAGAAGACCAGAAGAAAAGAACTGGCAGTTTTTAATCACTTGCAAAAGATTAGAGGTTGACCATGTGCTCACCTCACACTTAAAATAGGTCCTATCACATCAACAGGATGCCCAGCTCTAATTATAAATTATATTTCCCAAGACTAAACAAAGTTTAATATTTATGCTCCATTTCCTCCTGCTCCAATTATAGCTTGTTCTTTAAAAAAAAAAAACCACAAACAAAAAACCCAAAAACATGAGGAACAAGAGGTTCAAGAGCTTTGCTCTAGCTCCTTTTTCTATTTCTGCTGGTGTTGGGGGTAAGTTTGATGCTGGGAATATGATGATGCATCACATGCTGGGATTTTGGCTTGTCTTGATGCTGATGCTAGTGGTGAGCAGAACAGGGAAGTTGTCCTCGTCAGCTGTGATTCCTGTCCCATATCAGTTTCATCATATGGTGCCTGTGGGTCTCAGGTACTGTGTCTTCAGCTGAACTCATAGAAGAAGCTGCTCTTGGCATCTCCCTGGGCTAGGCTTGGCTCAGTTCCCTCTAGTCCCAGCTATTATCTTCCTCAAGTCCACCTCACCTTGGGTCATGAAGACATTGGCCTTGCAAGATGCAGACAGCTCCATGTACAACTGCAAAAAGACGTATCTTAGCTAGCTCCAAGTCAGCTACCAGTGACCCAAGTAGCTGTGAAATTCCTCCCAAAAGCAGGGTAAAAAATGCATGTTCAGTTCTCCTGAGACACTTCACACTCACCAAGACAGATACGACCAGCTATGAAGCAGTCAGCTGTGCCCATGTTATGAATCAGTGTTTTGAAGGATGAGGATAGTCCTGGCTCATCTTGTCACTCTTAGGTCCCCAGGCACTGCTTGATGCCCAGGCAGGCAATGACAAAAAATTGAGAAAAAAAGCAAAGTTCACAGTGCTTAAGACATTTGTGGAGTGCTTAGGAATATTGTACATCACTTGGAGTGGCAGATACTGTGGAAACTCCTAGTGTAAGTAGGTGCTACTGCAGGATAAAGATGAGGCTTTGGTGATAAGGTCTTCTGCAGACTGAGAGACCACAGAAGATAATACAAGTAAGTTGGGAAGGAAACATTCCCCCAGATCTGGGGGTTGCTGGGGCATGCAGCAGTGAGGCAGTAAGGGAAAAGGGAGAGGAAAAACATGTGGGTAAAACTCCCAGGCAAGTAAACTCATAACACAGAAGCTTCAGAGTCTCATAATTTTTGGGGGGTTGAAATGGGGCAAATGGAATTTGTGTTTGAATTGTGAGGGGCCAAAACTGTCTCCAGGGCCCTCTGGTTTTATTTTCCATCCCCTGTGGACCTCAGACATACACCATTGCCCAGCAAGACTTCGAGGTATGGCTTGCATGTAGAGTTGCCAGGTGAACACCTCGAGAAGATGGAGATAAGGACAGAGAGCTCCTGCCTCACTTGTACTTGCCCTACCAGCTCAGATGGTTGGAGGGAGCCTGCATCCAACACAGATTTCAGGTGTTTCTGTCCACTGCTATCTGCCCACTACTTTTTCTGCCCACTACTATTTCCAGGCACATCTTCTAGTCTGTGTTTGAACATCCCAAATCTTAATCAGCAGGTTAGGGAAACTGCTCCATGGGAAAAATCTGTTTTATCTTGAAATGCAAACCAAATGAGATTGATGTGGCTCCTATTGCAAATATTTCTCATCTCTCTGCTCTACTGCAATAGCAGGAGGATCTATGAAACAGGTGGTGCTAAACAAGCAGTAGAACAGTTTTCTGTCGTCTGTGCTAATGGCTTAAAATCACGTTTCAGTCTAAACCTCCTGCTCCATTTAAAGTGTGAAATGTCATCCATTCTTCCTTCTCTTGGTTTACTTTTGGGTGGGGGAATTAATGTCATTCATGTCTGGCATTTTCAGTCCCTGCTATTGACTCAGACTTTATGAAAATCAGTCTAAACTATCAAACACCATTGAAATAATCAATTTTTCCTTTTTGCTGCCCTTTTTTTCTACCTCTTACTTTGGCTAGGTGGTGTCTTATTGGAGGGAAGCTATAGTGAAAGAATTATTGGCATTCTATGTACAAGGCCTTGAAGCTGATGATGACACAGGTAATTTCCAGATCATGCAGAAAAGTATTTCACCACAGTTGGATGAGAGTGTGATTTTGCTCCTTCTATGTCGGTTTATTTAGGCAAGCACTGAAAAGAAAAGAAGTTTGCAGTCATAATCCTAGGGAGAGAAGAAATTGGATGGAAATGCTCTATTTTTGTCATGTTCCTTAAACCCTTTGATCCTTTCCATAACAAGCCCTTGTTCCATCACTATGTCATCGTTTTTTTTATAGCTCACAGGTGTGTTATTTCCAAAATGTCTCTGCTTCCTGCACAGTGTGTTATCTTTTCTTCAATAATGTAACTTCCACCACCAATGACAGATTTTGGAATTTTTTTCCATGAAGGAAAAGGATTGAAACCCTGACCTAAACCTGAGCATGGTCCTTGATGTGCTGACAGTCTGTCATGATAGTCCCTGTGTGCACTGCTTCAGGTAGAACATACTGCAAGTATCTGCACCATCTAACAACCACTTTGGACCAAAGAATGAAGCTGGAGATACACTGGGAGACATAGGGGAATGTCGGAGTTATTTCAGTGGACTGAGAAAGCAGACACAGGGCAACAATATGAAGGAAACAATCCTGCTCATCTATCTGATTTTTCCAAACACTGATACCTAATTTGCTGCTGAACATCTTCTAGATTTCAGAGTTGCAACACACTCAGCAAAAACTTCAGAGCCAGTGCACAGGCTACTTTTCCACTAGGAAGTTTAGTGCACTGGAACGGTGAAATATTGGGAACATAGAAGCACATACAATTATGCTGAAGTATGTATCATCAGCTCCCTGACAGGAAGAAGAATTGATGACAGCAGCTTTGAAGAGCTGAGTAAACTCCTGGTCTCCTTTTTCTCATAGAAATTTGTAACCCTGGAATGATGTCATAAGTGAAAAAGATGTGATATTTCTGATCAAACGTAGACACCTACAAGGTTGATATCTATCAAAGGAGCCACTGATTTTGATACCCTCCACAGCTCATGGAGGGAAATAGAAGCCTTCTTGCTTGTGATTCATACCATTCTCCAGTAGACAAGTCACCACAAGGAGCTCCAACTTACTCCTGTGATCAAGGGAGTGGTGAATAACATAGACATAGACTCAAAATTAAGGGAAATGAGTCTCTCTTGTAGTCAGGAAACAGAGAATTTGGGGAATTTCTTTGCTGGTTGTGGGTGTACCTCCTGCTGGTGTAAATCCCAGCTTTTCATCCCAGGTTGGGCATATCAATTCCTTAAAGTAATTCCCAGGTTTCCTTGAGAGAAGCCAGTTGGGGATGGTATCCCTGGGTGTGTTACAAATGCTATAAGTGATTCTGCCATTCTGTTGTTGTTTTGAGGGTCTGACATCCATCATCCCACTGAGCAAAGCCCTGAAAAATATTGTCCCATGAAGAGCCTCAGTATCCCTATAAAGCATGTCCTCATAAACAAATGTAAAGATCTTTGTTAAGAAACTGGGATGCAGCTTCTGGGGTTAGATTGTACACCCCTTTTCCTCTTCAGATCAAAGGACCTTTGTTTTAGACAATGATCCTTACTGATCTCATGACCCATCTAGAAGGTCTGTCTATGCCATATCATAAGCATCTCCTGGATGAAGGGGTGTGCTTCTTTGGATTTTCTCTCTGGCATCATGATTACTGTATTTTTATCCTCTCCATATCATGAGTGAAAAGAAGAGAAGCTCTTTTTTGCTCATTGGACATTTTCAAAAGATGCCTCTTGCTGATAGCACATTTCACAACTTAATGGATTAAATCAGCTGTTCCCAGGAGTCAGGACTATGACAATGGACCAACCTATCCTTGCTAGGTTTAGATCTCAGTCATTTTCAGCTCTCAGGTAAGACATTCTTGATAAGGGACCAGTCCTTTTATTGTTCATAAGTGAATACCCACTTATGCCCAATGAAAAGTGGGTAGACATACAGCTCCTACTGACCTCTCCCTTTCTGCAGACACATACATGCCAATACCCATGCCATCCATGAAAGAGGTTTTAGCCACAGCACTGAGGAAGTTTGTCACCTTTCACTTGTGACATTTCTTGTGATTAACCCCTGATGAACCACTCTTAGCTCAGCCTATGTCATCCTTGAAAAATGCAAAGAATTTCTAAACAAATAAACAAAACAAAAAATAGCCATCAAAATGTGCCCTATGAGGGTGTTGTAAGGGTTGATATTCAGAATAAAAACTTTTTAGAAGGGCCTGTTGCACTAGAACAAGGGGCAATGGTTTTAAATTAAAAGATGCATGATTTAGTTTAGATATTAGGAAAACATTTTTTACAAGGGTAATGAAACACTGGTACAGATTGCCCAGAGAAGCTGAGGTTGCCACATCCCTGTGAGTGTTCAAGGCCAGGCTGGATGGGGCTCTGAGCAACCTGGTCCAATTGAAGATGTCCCTGCTCATTTCAGGGGGAGTGAATTAGATGACTTTGGTTCCTTTCAAACCAAACTATTCTATAATAAGAAAGTCATTGGAGATGATTAAAGAAAACGGTGATATTTTCTGGCCACTGAACAATTTGCTCATTGGCATGTGCATGGAACACACAGGACAACTGATTTTCATATTCTTTGCCTGCCCTCTCGTGGTGAATGGATGTTGATTAAGTGTATGCATGCATATCTATTTCTATATACACATATGAATGTATATGTACATATATATGTATGCACTGACATATGCAGCAGAAAACACTTCCATCAGATTTGTACCTTGTGTTTAATGCTACAGAAGTGAGCAGTAGTTAATTGTTTCACTGGCTGTAGCTGGTCTTTTTAATGCTGAAGATTTCCTGTGATTGGTTAAAATTTAGTTCAGATAAAATACTTTGGCATGAAAATAATAGGAGTATAGTGAAATATTTGTTCCAGCTTGGAGAGACCAGGGAGGTCGCCATGTGTCCCTTTCCTCTCTATTAATAAACTCTGCTGAAAGTGGGTGAGTTGTACAAAATCAAGAGCAAAATGTTCTTCTAGGACCAGTTCTTATGGTAAAAACAGGGCAGCATAAAAACAACTGCCACAGCATGGATGTGCCTTTTCCTACACAATGCCACTATGGGATAGAAGAGGGACACAGAAGGTGAAAGCTTGGAGAAGATATATTCATTCACCTTTGGTGGGGTTTTTTTTACAAGTCATTTTCAACTTATTTCCCCTTGTAGCTGCAAAGAGCAGAGGCATTTGCCATGTAGACCTTCACACCTCCTAGAAATGTGTCCAGCATCGGGGTGTGAGGTACTGAGGATAAATGTGTTCAACACTGCAGGTTCCATAAATAAATGGAATACTTTACATAAATATGAGAAGTATTGCCTAAACATGGTGTTTTAGCCTTTTCTCTTCAGGTGACCTATTACAGTGAGAAGGGCAACAAAGGGGATATTCATATTGATGGACTTTGTCTATCTATGTCCAGAGGAAAGTGAACAAGAGTAACTTCTCATCAACACCTTAATTCACTGCTCAGCAAATTTATTATCATCTGATTACATATTTATTTGGGATTTTGTTTTCAAGCCATGTACAGGGATCAGCACACTGTGTCTCTGGACTCGCATAGCCTTAGGCAACATGGAGATTATGTCCATAGTCCCAAGATCCCCAGGGACGTAGTCACAACACAAAGCCTGCCAGAGCTGGAGAAGTACTTGGCCAACACTCTCAGGCACATGGTGGGGTTTCTGGGATGATCCTGTGCAGGGCTAGAAGATTAACTTGATGATCCATGTGGGTCCCTTCCAACTCAGGATATTCTGTGCTTCTAATCTATGATTCCATATTGCTCAAACCCACCACTTATCGCACATTGTACAGTGACTGGGGCAGTGCTTTTTTGCCTTTCTGTGGTGACTCCATCTGAACAGGTCACCAGTGCCTCAGTGATGGATTCACCTGTTAAATTGCTACCACCCATGGTCGCTAGACCAATAAGCACCACCCTAAACAACCTTGGGGCATGTCTGGGGCCACGGACATGTAATTTGGGTGTTTGGAAGGGGCAGACAGTTTATTAGCTGGCTCCAGTGCCAGGGAAAGGTATCAGTCAGATGCCATCTAATCACAAAGGTATCTCCAATGCTTTCTGAGGAGCATCCATTCATGCTTTTCTTTTTGAGTTCACAGAAGCAACATGCAAGGCTTTTTCCTCTCATTGCTTAAGGCCTCCTGTTGTTCCAGATATGGGGAATGATCTGCTAGAGACCTCTCAGGATATGAAACCTACTGTCCCATCACAGCTGGAGGACTTCCTGTCTGGAGAGATTCTTCACTCATTTTCTTTCCACCTGCCCATTCTCTGCTGGCTGGGCACATGTGGACAACAGTGCCTGGGTGTGCAACCAAGGCAGGTTCATCCTAACTAAATGAAGACCTTTTTGTCTTCTAACCTCACCTGGTCAGAGCATTATTCTCATGTTTCCTGTCCCTCTCCACACACACAGACACCAGTGTGGACAGTCAGCAGTCTTCGTATAAGCTACAGCAGCAGGAGTAAAGAGGAGAAGGTTTCCAGGCTGATCCCTCCCCTCCATTGTTTGAGAAATGAAGTTCCTGGGGTCTCTCTACAAACAGAACTTGAGGCTTGAACCCACTATGAGTAGGGGGTCATGTTTCCCTCTTGTCCTGGCTGTGTTGCAGTCAGCCAGAGCATCCTCAATGATATCTCTCCATTAATAAACTCTGGCACCTTATTTGGATATCAACCTGCAGTTATTCCCCCCAGTGCTTTGTATCTGATGATGGTATTCAGGGAGCCAAAGTTACAAATTTGGCCAGGTAGACAATCACCTCCACGGGGAGCCCACAAAAGTAGGTTAAAAAAAAGCTCTACTTCCATACAGTGTTCTCAGGCTATGGTGGCAAGATTTCACAGACAGCTCAAAACAAGAATTGACAAGGAGTGCTGTTTTCCTGTGATACTTCCTTTTACAAACATCCACAAGTCACAAAACGCATGTTCAGAGTCAAGCCTGAACTTCCTTCAAAATCAGAAGTGTTTAGATTAACAGTTTGTAGGCTTGTTCCTTAAAGCAATAATGTACCAAAGCAGAGTTCACATGCAAGGGAGTATAGCTCTCTGGAGAAGGACCTCAAGGTCCTGGTGGACGACATGCTGTCCCTGAGCCAGCAGTGCCCTGGGGCCTGAGGAGGCCGATAAGTGCATTGGGGTGCACTGGCCAATGGGGCAATCCCAGGGTGCATTGGAAAGAGAAAGCATTGCCAGCAAGTGAAGGGAGGTGATCCTGCCCCTCTGCTCAGCCCTGGTGAGGCACATCTTGAGTGCTGTGTCCAGTTTTGGGCTCCTCTGGACTAGAGAGACATGGAGCTCCTGGAGCAGCTCCAGTGGAGGTTACAGAGATGATGAAGGGACTGGAGCATCTCTCTTATGAGGAAAGACTGAGGGAGCTGGGCCTGTTCAGCCTCAAGAAGAGATGACTGAGAGGGGACCTCATCCGTGTCTGTCAATGTCTGCAGGGAGGGGTCAGAGCACAGACCAGGCTCTGCTTGGTGGTGCCCGCAATAGGACAAGAGTCCACAGGCAGAAACTGATGCTCAGGAACTTCCACCTGAACATGAGGAAGAACTTCTTACACGTGCAGTGACCAAGCACTGAAACAGATCATCCAGAGAGAGTGTGGAGTCTACCTGACTCACGATATTCCAGAACCATGTGGACACAATCCTGTGCCATGTGCTCAGGGATGACCCTACCTGAGGAGAGAGGTTGGACTAGATGACACACTGTGGTGCCTTCCAACCTGGCCCATTCTGTAATTCTGTGTGTAAGCAAATTCTGCAGCTGGGACAGGGCTGCGTGTATGGACTGTATGTATGGACTGGGGAACAAGAGGCTGGAGGACAACTGTAGAAAGGGACCTGGGCTTCCTGGTCCATGGCCAGTTGAACATGAGTCAGCAGTGCCCCAGCAGCCAGGAGCACCAGCTGTGTCTGGGGAGGCACCAGGCACAGCATCGCCAGCTGGGCGAGAGAGGGGATTGTCCCACTCTGCTCTGCACTGGGACAGCCTCACCTTGAATGTTGTGCACAGTTTTGGGCACCATGACATCAAAAAGACATTGTCATTAGAGAGCATCTGAAGGAGGGTAACCACAAAGGTGAAGGGCCTTAAGGCTCGATATGAGGACTGGTTGAGGTCTCTTGGTCTGTTCAGCCTGGAGGAGACTGAGGAGAGACCTAATTACAATCTTCAACATTCTCGTGAAGGACAGCGGAGGGGCATACCAATCTCCTCCCTCTTGTGACCAGTGACAGGACTCAAGGGAATGGTATGAAGCTGAGTCACAGGAGGTTTAGGTTGGGTATCAGGAAAAAGTTTTTCATTCGAGGTCATTGGGCACTGAGCAGGCTCCCCAGGGAATGGTCATGGCCCCAAGGCTGCCAGAGCTCTAGGACTGTTTGGACAACACTCTCAGGCACATGGTAGGATTTTTGGGGTGTCCTGCGCAGGGTCAGGAGTTGGACTTGAGTAGGTCCCTTCCAACTCAGAATATTCTGTGATTCTATGATTTACAGCACCAGACTCATAGTTCAAGGCTTAAGCCATCTGGTACTACAGCAGAAGAAATATTCAATAAACCATGGTTATTAAAGACATTAATTTCAGTACATCTGCCATCAGATATTACTCTGCAATGTTCAGACATTGCTCCTGGTGAGTGAAGGCCTCAAGACTGGAGCTTCAGCCATGCAGAGTCAGTTTTGCTGCCTTCTCTTTCTGCCCACAGTTTTCTGCCTAGAGTGGAGAAAGTTTAGTTGACTTCCTGCAGCACTTCAAGATTTTGAAATGCAATTTCAGTTTCAGTTTTTGAACAAAAAAATAAATAAAGGAGGAAATCAGATGTGGAGGTTGGACCTAAGAAAACTATCTCCAGGGTTGCTTTGGAATCGGTGACCGTGATAGCCCGGAAGACAGGCAGCTGAGGTGCTTGGCAAACAAACTTTGAAAACCAGACAATTTTCCACTTGAAAACTGCAGAACATCCACAGCTTCACAAATTCAAACAGCAAAAGAAGCTTTAACACTTAATAAATATTGAGGACCAACTGCAATTTCAAGCATTGTGTTGTGGGTTTCATTTAGGCATCAGGCCTATGTGGATATAATGCATTTCAGCATTGATCCTTGGCCCTGTATTTACTTTGACTGAATGAACTCATGGAAGCTCCTGCTTCTCCCCATGGACCATTCAAGGCACCTGTCATGACCAACTCACATCAGTTCACACATCCAATTTGGCCACCTTGAGCGCTCTTGCCAGGCCCTGCAGCCTGTCATTTTTCATGGGACCTGCCTACTCGCAGGACTGAGCCCAGTCTCCCACCAATCTCCCTTGGACTGACCTGGAAAAAAGAGTTCTAAGGATAAGGAGAGGAAATCTGTCTGGCTGATGCTGTGGGCTGCAGTGGGGAAGGATACCCTATTTTGGCTCCACTAAGAGAGCAACAGTAGATTTTCATGCTGCAGTTGTACTTCCTTAGCCTTGAAAAATGACCCCTTCCAAGAAGCCATCTGAAATCTTGTATGCATGGAGCTGCCTCCTGAAGGAGACTGTCCCGACAGTTTCAGCCCTGTGGTTTAACCCAGCCCGCTGTCTCTGAACAGCCCTCAGAAAACTCCTGCAAGATGCTCAAAACTTGGCCTACCTCCAGGAGCTGATGGAGACTTGGTCCTTGGTGGGAGCATTGAGGCCCTGGGGCTAGGGACATGGCACAAACCCAGGTAGCCAGAGTTCATATACCAATCACAGCAATGCAGCGACTGCTGTCCACACACACCGCTAGGATCTCTCTTCTGTCTGGGTTTTAGCAATAGTTCTGTCAGTACTCTGGATTTTGATTTGACAGGGACACCCAGACATGCCATAAGCCAAAAAACACCTGAGTTCATCTTCTGTGGCACAAATGGTCTCAAACACAGAAGCATCCAGTGAACAGTTATTCGATATCACCTTGAAGATGGGTTGATAAACTCTCTTCTTTTTCTGGCTGGATTTGTTCCTCTTCCTGTTCTCTCCAGCATATTCAAAATCTCTCCCAGACACCCCACAATGAGCACATGCTATTGCATCTACATTCTCCGTTATCCTACCTCTTCTGTTGTGACCTGTTTTCTTACCTCCCCTTTCATTAACTATCTGGTCACATCTGGATTTTTATGAAGATTGACAGGGTTTTGGATACTTTTTCTTTTTTTGTTTATCTCTCTGTCTTAGAATTTTTCCCCATTGTAGTTGCTGGGGGGT
>VYZT01002601.1:8926-32971 GCA_013400735.1 Pomatostomus ruficeps
CCCCCCCCCCCCCATTAGACTAAGGAAGGAAGAGCCTTGACTCGTTCCTTCCACCGTTCTTTCATGAAAAGAAAAAAAAATCCCTATAAAAAGTAATCTTCTTCACTAGTTTGCTCTATTGGTGACCTTTAGAGAGACCTACCAAAGCTGAAGAGAAGCTTAATTAGCAGAAAGGGCAGCTGAGAGAACAGGTAGCATGAAGAAAAAAGCTTCTAGTCTTTATTGTACGGGATGAGAATTTTTGAAAGAGGGATGAAATACTAAGACTGGTTCATAAATGTTGGATACTGGAGCTCAGCACTCTGAGTTGGCTGAAGACAGAATTAGCCAAGAGAGATATCCTATTCTGAAACCAAGGTTTTGCCTAACAGGAATGATGCTCCAGTTAAAGGAAAAAACATCTCATCAACTACACAAAAAAGAGACTTGTTCTTGAAGTTTCTACATAAAATTCTTACTGCTTCAACAGTATGGTTCTAGGAGCTGTCTTAATAACTTCAATAGCAAAAGCTATTTCTCTCTCCTTGATTTTTAAAATCTGCTATGGGTAATTCAAATAGATTAGTCATGGGACTGTGACCTGGTATGAACTATCACCCTTTACAATACGTAGCTTGTAGATAAAGAGAATAACCAAAGATTCCACTCTGAAAAGCATCCCCAGAATTGCAGAATACCATTATAAAATACCAGAAGAAAAGATGTCTAGATCCTGGAAAGTTTTTATGTTCAAACCTATTTACAGATAAAGAAAAGAACATGACTCGTATCTAGACATAACATCTGTAAAAAGCCTAACATTAAACAAGGCTCAAACAATTCTACACAAACAGAAAAAAATTATCAAGTGTTCATGGAAAATTCCACTCCTATGTATTGCATCTCCATGTTTATTCTGTCACGATCAGCCTCTTGAGAGGCTCAGTGTTGCAATATTGTTTCATATTTGAACCATCATTATGAAACAGTTTCATAACTATACCAGAGTGGTATAATACCATGGATCTTTTCAAATACCTGTCTTTGCATTCACTTAAAAAAAAATACCCTTTGTTATTTTTATACCAAATTTGAATGCAACTTACTGCAAACATTTTAGAAACCACCACTCAAACCTCAGACATCCCTTCCTCATTCACCTCCAACCTTTTTTTTTGGAAGAGGGTGGAGGAAGAAATCCGGTGAAAGATATTTTTTCTAAATAGCCTTAAAGAATGTGCTTCCCTCAATTCAACATGCAGCTTGAGATAAAGTAGTGAAGAATCATTGTCCAATGTCCTCTATCCTACACTTAAAACCCCAAGATGTTAATATCTAATTTTATTTTGCCATTGGTCTGGAGTATAATTCTGGAAAATAAGAGTTACCACACAATGATGTTCTGACCCTGAAATCAACACTGTTGTAAAGAAGCTTTAAAAGTAATTTAGAACTTTCTCAGCATGCACACATATCCAAATTACCAACAAGGTAGGAGGAGTGGGCTGTACCTGCTGGGATGCACTACAATCCCATGATTTTATGTGCCCATCATATCCTTACACACCAGAGTTTGCACTGGTGAGCCACATGAGGTGCACACAGAGCAGTAACTGCAGGAGAACTTCAGTTCCAGTTTGCAGTGCTGAGCTACAGACAGTGTTCAGCTGTCTGGACAACTGGTGGGCAGCTTCAACTGCGACTCCATCAAGAGTGAAACCACATTGAGTCCGCTAATACTACACCCAAGTGTAACCCACAAGGCTTATTTGCAACAAAATCCCATCCTTGACAGTGATTTGAACTAAGAGCCACACCAAATACACTGAAGGAACTACTTTTTCTCATGAGCACAATTATTTTTTCTTTAGTTTTGTCTCTACAAAAACATTTTACTCTGAGACAATAATCCTTTAACATCCTTGCTAACAATTTGGTTGAAGTTGAAGAAAAAAGAAACACAGAGGATGGGATCATTTGCATTTCCGTTGCTTCCATGGGCACATCACCTATTGTTACAAATTAAGAGGACCATAATACACCAGTGAACTCAGCAAAGCTGCATAATGTGAATAATGCAGTCTGAAACAGGACACTGAAGAAAAAAGAAGTAGGGAAAAAAACCCCAAACCAACCAAAACAAATTCAAAAAAAACCAAGCAAGCCACAAAAAATCCCTAGATTGTCAGGCAATCAGAAAAAACTCAAGGCTTCACAACACGTCAGTGAAAGAGCCTAGGAAGAACTGTAGCCCAGCATCATTGCTCTGTTCCTACAAGACAAAGACCCTGGCTATGTCAGGGTTAAGGAGAGAAACTGTACAGGCTCTAATGTAGAATTATCCTCTGGGAAAAGAGAAACAGGAATAGAAACAGGACCTTAAGGCAAGGTTCTTACACACTC
This sequence comes from Pomatostomus ruficeps, assembly GCA_013400735.1. NCBI lineage: Eukaryota > Metazoa > Chordata > Aves > Passeriformes > Timaliidae > Pomatostomus > Pomatostomus ruficeps. The sequence continues at coordinate 11,309 of VYZT01002601.1, forward strand.
CAGCAGATTTATGGTTTTACAGCAGTGCATTACAGTGTCTACCTGCAAAAGAGTTTTATTTACAAAAATAAAACAACAAACAGAAAACTCCAGCCCTCCCCCCCAGGCACCCTACATACACATAATACAGAAGAACTGCAAACATGAAAGAGAACAGTGGGAAATAAAAGGGCCCCCCTCTATGCCTTACCACAGAACACTGAGTCACACAGGCTTGAAATCCTGTGACTGTGAAAACCTGTAAGAAATATTCTTCCATACTTTTTATAAGTCTCTAAATCACCACTGAATCAATCATCAGCATTTGTTTGGTTTTTTAAAATACACTGAAACCTGACAGCTCCAAAAACTGTGCAGCACTATTAGACTGGCTGGAAACTCATAACAGGGCTCCTGAAACTACCCAGTTACTTTTGTGAGGGAAACAGCAGCAGCACTGCATGGCAACATTTTTTAATCGCATTTATCACTTTTAAAAATTTGTTGATTTTTAAGCAGAAATACTTACTGTGTCTCATTTGATGTACCCAAACAACCTCCTGTATTGTGCTCTCTGGGACCAAACATTCATCCCAGTAGTACAAGATTCTTAGATCAGAATTACAAAGTGTACCCTTCCTACAAATAACTTTTCTTCAGAGCTGTGTTTCGAAGACCCAGGAGCAAGTCCTAATAACTCACAAGTTGCGCTGTACGTTCAGAAAACGTCACCCTGAGATGAGAAGGACATTCCCACCCCACGATATGCTCACATCCTTACTCTTCACCAGGTAATTCCGGCCCAGCACGGGAGCCGCCAGCGCCAAGGGGCGGGCTACCTGCACCACCTACTGGACCCCGGCAACACCGGATCATCGCCCCGGAAGGATGGATGCATGGATGCATGCATTCTTAACTGCGTAGTGTTAGTTCTTCCCTAAATTCTAAAACCTTCACTTAAATACGATGGGAAGTTCTTCTCCAATATTCAAATTATTACCATTTTATATTTCCTCTGGATAAAATCCACACCACTTTATTGGATAATTAAATCTAAATAAGATTATGATTGAAAGCTGTGTCTCACACAATTAAACAAATATGCAGCCAGTAAAATTATTTACTTAAGCTAGAAAATATTTGGGACAACCTGTTACTAAAAAGCTACCATATTACTACCCCAGAGACTTGTGAGGAAACAAGAGGTACAAAAGAATTTAAGGAGGTGAGGAGAGAAATGCACAGCCATCTGAAATATAAAAAAACCCCTCAAGATCTTTCCAAGGAAGTTACAGAAAAAGTCAGACATGAAGTTGCTATGCAGCAATGTTCACCTGCATACTGGGATGCTTTCAGTATAAATCTCTCAAGTTATATCAGTAGGAAAGTTGGTGAAATATGCTGACGGAATTATAAATATCACTAAACCATTCCACATTAAACAATTAAGGATTATTATGAAACTCTGGAGTCCCCAGCACTGTGAAAGACAGGTTCCTCTATTGTCCAGAAACCAAAGAGAATAAATTAACTCTGGTTGTATAAAAAGCATTTATGTTTTTCCATTGCACAGACAGCCTTGAAAAAATAAAAAAAAAAAAAATAAATAGGGCTGGGACAAGTGGTTACACAGCAGCTCTACTAAGTAGTCTCAGTAACCTTCACCATGCATATTTTTCTGTCCTGATTTCTATGTACTTTCTAAACACTGCATTACACAAGCTATCTAATCTTTCAGTCACAAATTTTATTCTCAAGGCCCCAGCTAAACCTCCTCCTTCTTAATAATGTTTTTCTTCTTGTCCTGCCTAAAATGGATCTCTTTGCAGCAACCCTTCTGCTTTATGGAACATTGCTAACCAGACCTGTCCAAGGTGTCTTCTTTGCCAGATTAAAAAAAAATTAAAATAATTACATAAATAAAATAAAAAGAGAAAGAATCAGGTTCTTCAGCCTTTCCTCCTCAGTCACATCTTCTTTACATCTCTCTTCATTCCTTCCCTCTGAACTTTCCCCAGCTAGTCCCAATCTTGCAAAAATAGAACCAGTTCTTCAGTGCAATGGCATCACTAATTGATACCTTCTCATCCATTGACAGTTCTCTTCTATAAAATTGCACCTTAATCAGTCACACACCACTACAAATTTTTCCCTGCGTAGATGTAGTTGTATTATATTTGACCTCGAATCACACCCAAATGCAGGCTGTTTCTTCCATTTGTTGAGACTGTGTTCTGTGCTCCACCCTCCTGCCAGTTTAGCACTGTCTGCAGATTTTAACACTGTATATTTTAATCTTTCATTGGAATTATTACTAGAAAACTGAACATGAGCAGATACAGAATGAAGCCTTGCAGAAGCCCGTTTAACAAACACCAGTTCGACACTGAACCATCGCAGTAGAGAAACTCCTGAGAAGGGAAGCTCTTCACACCTCATTAGTAATTAAGTACAGCTCAAAAACTGATGTACATTAATCTAAATAATTTTTTCTGGTTGCTTTTGAGAACATTAACATAAAATGTCAAAAGATTTATTGTCTCCAAGATCCAGAAATCTATTCTTCTATTGGCACAAGTTCTGTTACAGTGTTCTAAAGGAAATCAAATATATCTGTATTTGTTATTTTTGTTACTGTGCCTGTGAACTGCTTTTTACAGTTGCTTAGATTGTAAAGATTAGCTCATACTAATTAGGAAAAATTTTTCTGATGCTGACAGCAGTAGATGCTCTCTTAGGTTAATTCTGTATGTGCAAGTACCACAAGAATGAAGATACAATGAATACTAAATAAATGGAGGTCATCTTGAAACTAAACACACATGAGAAAGGCGGCACAAAAATCCATCTGTTAACCTCCATTTCTTAACAATAAGAAGTTTACTGCAACATTGCCCAAACCCAGGAAAGGAACATTGACATAGACCTGACAATTCCAACTGCACTGAAGTCATAGCATGCATAACATGCACACTCAGTGTATCATTGCATAGAAAGTTAACAGAATACTTTGTAAATTGCAAATGTAATAAACATAAAGGACAAAAGAAAATACCTTTAAACCACCATCCCCCTCCCCACCAAAAAATGTGGTCAAGGATCATTAAAATAAAACCCAGCATCATATCCACAATTTCAGAAAGTTATTTCTATCTTAATATACTGTATCTCATAAAGAGAGCAATTTTAAAGTTCTGACAATACACAAGATATGAATTCTGAGTTAGACTAAAAGTGGGAGATAATATTGGACCAATGTCAATCAGACCTTTTACTTTAAGTATTATAATGCCACATTTTGCTAAAAATGAGTATTTTCAAATGTGTTTTATTTATTTAACATAGCATATATGAGCTAAAGCAGACTGAAACAATGGAAAATTATTCAAGATGACAGATCTACAAAGAAATCTGCCATTTGGTAAACCAGCTGGTCTTAATTAGACATTCATTTTTGAAGGGAGGACACAAAATCTTCAGTAATCAAGCCAGCTAAATCAACATGCACACTAGTTACAAAAAGACATAACAAGTGGAAGATCCTTTTCAGTCTTCACAAGGAATAAGAACATTTTTTGTCATGGTTTCTAAATCAATTTCATGTTGGAGAGGCAGCATCTTGTTTCAAGAGTGGAGCTGGGAAGTTACTCAGAGAGCCACTTTCTCAAGAGCTGACAAAAATCATGAAGCTTTCATCTCTAAGATTCTGATCCACAGCTGGATCTACCGTGCAGGGCATGAATGAGTCAATTATTTACAAACACAGCACCTAATCTCCTTCTCCCTTAGCACACAACTGAGGAGGGGAGAACTGACTTAGCAATTTCTGGGTCTTCCCAGGCTTTGCAAGAGACACAGCTGATCACCCGTGACTAAAACCAAAGAATTACAGGATCCCTGCAGCAGCATAAAGCATGTAGTGTCCAGTCTTCATGTGCCCCATAAAACTGAGGACTGAATGTGTCACCACAACACTTTCTTCTCCCTCTTGTAGAAGTCAGAAATAATGTCCTCCTGTAGCTTCAAACACAAGCTTAGGAACCATTAAATTAAAACATCCAAAACACAACATTTTAAGATTAACAGTGCTTTTACGTGAATGCAAACTGACTAAAATATTGCTGCCAAAATATTACACAATTTAATGCAAATTTCTATTTTACTGTAAAAAAAAAAAAAAAAGAAAAAGATTTTTCTGAGAAGACTCCAGCATCTCAGCACACAGTAAGGAAAGGGAATATGGTAAGACCATCACACTCCTTGCATTATTACCTGACTTTCCAGGTTTGCAATTCACACATCACCACTTCAGAAGATTTGCCCCCTGTTGCTGAAAGACAGCAGGGTCTTGTGTCACAGAAAACAAGCATCTTATCACTGAGTTGCTGCACTCTTATAATACTAGTCACTTTGCTGAACACAGAGAACACTAAGGAGCTGGGATTAAAAGGGGACAACTCCCTGTCAGATAAGAGTTGGCCACACAGATGGAAGGAGGAGGGCCTCCCTCCTCCAGAAGTGGTGAATTATGAGATTGGCTCAGAGGTAGCACTAAAATTCAGCAGCTGCAGGCTGGCACAGCTGCTGATGCTGTGGTTGGATTGCTGGAAGCCAGTCCCATCCAAGCTGCTAAACACGAAATTTGTGGCAGGTGTGCTAAGAGACCACACAGTGCTTAACACCAAAACCCTCCAGGGCAGGAAGTGCATTACATTTGAACAGTCTTTAGCAGAGTTCTGGGAAAATCTTAGCTATTGCTTCACTTTTAAAGTCCCAACCCATATTAGACTTGGCCAAAAATAAAGTCACCGTGCTAGGCTAAGATGAAGAGCATATCCAAGTCAATAACAGAGTGATCAGTGGCAAAACATATTGTAATGTGTCCCAAAAGAAAAATTTTTAATTGCAGGGTTGAATGACTTGGGAAAAAGTCAGTCCAGGATAGAAATTTCCCCAGCTAATACAAATGGGTGTTGAATGTCCCCTGCATGCTTCTGCAGCTTATGAGGGAACACTGTTATTTCACATCCAGGATCCCAACCTGTCCACAACCATCGGTGTGAATCCAGCAATTTATATTGCTTACATATGAAAGCACTTACCAGTATTCTAGGTAACTGTACCAACTGAGCTGTAACTTCTATCTCCCAAAACACGAGCACTATGTATCTAAATACAGTAACAAAATTAACATTTTTTTATATTTTTCTAATCCACCAACAACCATGGGAGTTCTAATACAGATAAAATGCTGGCTGAGTTCAACTGAAGCCATGGCATCATAACAGTCAAAGTGAATCTAATCAACACGATGATGGAAACAGGGTAGCAGCTGGTCCATCTACATTAGGACTCCCAGTGCTGCCAACACCAATCAGTATTAGGTCATTATTGTAATCTCTTTGCCAATCTAGGGACAACCATGATTTCTATGTTGCAACAATGCTAACAGAAGCAAGACAATTTGAACGAAGTAGGCAAACCAATCTTTTTACAGAAACTTTTTAAAGGCACAGTGTTGATCGCCAACCATGATGAGTTAGAGAACGCATTTTAATACCTCCACAGGAACTTGTGAATGTAGTTGTGGTACACAATGTCTGAGCTACTTTTAATCTGCTACACCATTTTATAAGGGGTTGAACTATAACTATCAACTTCTATTAATGAAAAATACATACCCAGTGAATCACAGATATGCATTATGTAAGGCGTGCTATGTTACCATGTCTTCACTGCGAGTACCACAGGCTGGACAAGACATGTGTTCATTTCAGTTTCTGATCATAGAATCGTTAAGGCTGGAGAAGATCTCTAAGATCGTCCGAATCCAGCCATTAAATCAACTGTGCCAAAAAAGCTTAACAATTTTTCAACTCTATTTGCAAACAGAGGACGTAATTTTTTAGATGCGTTTTTCAAACAAGACTTTTATCTTTTCAGCACAGAACTATGCATGTACTTCAGCAAGAAAAGCCCTGTGTATGTTGCACCAGAGTGCGCAGGCTGAGCTGTCTCAGAGCAGGAAGAGGGCACAGGGAGACTGCAGCCTCCCGCCTCTGCCGGGCGGTCACGCCGACAGTCCCAATGCACCCCGCCCGCTGGGGCACATCTGCCAGCCTGGCTCCACCTCGGGAAGGGGAGGAGCAGGGAAGCGGAGGAAAGGGTTGTGCCCCCAGCCCAAGGGCCGCCCCGGGGCCCCGCCAAGCCCAGCTCCGCCTCCCCGGCTGTGGCGGAGGGCGGGCTCTCGTTCCGCTTACCCGCCGGTGCTGCTGGGCGCTCGGCGGCGGCGCTGCCCCGCGACCTCGAGGCTCTCGTCTGCCTCGGCCCCCGCCTCCTCGGTGCCCGTAAGCGCCGCCTCTACCTCGGCCCCCGCCTCCTCCGCGGCCGTGGCCGTCCCNNNCGCGGGCCTGCGGGCAGCCCCGGGCCGGGCCCGGCCTCCTGCAGGTGCCGACGAGCAAGGAGGGGAAAATCGCTGTCCGCGTTTATGAATAAAAACACAAACAACATGTATTTAGAGTTTAGGAAATAGAACTCTTAGCTAAAGCCAGATGAATTACGGAGTTGTTTAGGTTGGGGAAGACCTTTGATATCACGGAGTCCAGCTGTTAACCCAGCACTGCCACTTCCACCATTAAACCATGTACGTAAGCCCCACATCTGCACATCTTTTAAATACCTCCGGGGAAGGTGGATTCCACTGCTTCCCTGGGCAGCCTGTTCCAATGCCTAACCATGCTCTTGGTGAAGAAATTTACCCAATACCCAATGTAAACTTCCTCTGGTGCAGCTTGAGGCTATTTCCTCTTGTCGATTGCTACCAGGGAGAAGAATCCCCACCTCACTACAGCTTCTTTTCAGGCTGTTGTAGAGAGCCATAAGGTCTCTGCTGAGCCTTTTTTTCTCCAGGCTAACCAAATGCATCTTCCTTGGCCACTCCTCACAGGACTTCTGCTCCAGACCCTTCCCTACCTCTGTTCCCCTCTCTGGACCTGCTCCAGCATCTCAATGTCCTTGCAACAAGGGGCCCAGAACTGGACACAGGACTCAAGGTGTGGCCTCACCAGTGCCGAGTACAGGATGGGGGATATCACTGCCTACACTATTGCTGATACGGACCAGAATGCCATTGGCCTTTTTGACCACCTGAGCACATGCTGGCTCATATTCAGCCACTGTCAACCAGCATCTCCAGCTCTTTTTCCACTAGGCAGCTTTCCAACCACTCTCGTCCAGCCTGTGAAGCTGCATGGGATTGTTGTGACCCAAGTGCAGGACCTTTGCTTTCTGTAGCAAAGGAGGGAAAAAGCAACTGATCGCAGTCTGACAGGGTGTTACACAGACGCGTGCGCTAAGTGAACCCTGGGAGCTGACTCTGCAGCCTCTTGAGGAGCATCCTCCTCTCAGGACACAGAGCAGACACAGGAACAGCTTTGTGCCATAGTGCTAGCCTGGTTTGTCCTGCTCTTCTTAAACTAAGCAGCTACGCATGCTGTTCTCATTTTCTGTTGAAAGTTCGCCAGTTTCCTAACACCAGCTAGCCCGATCTCTCTTGAGCACACAGGCTGTCGTTTGACAACACATTAAGACATCAATCTGGTTTTGAAGGGTTTTTGAACTCAGTAGTCCTTCCAGCAAAATATGACCAAAACTCCCATTTTGTGAAATTATGGGCTGTACTGTAGCTGCACAACTACCTGTGTTATGGGCTGCTGAGTTCTGGGGCACACTGTTCAGCAAATCAGTAAATTAGCTTAGCACACAAGCAAATAAAGTAACAGGGAGCAGCATTGGCAAGCACGTTGCAAAGACATCCAGGCCATTCTCATACAGCCAGCACAGGTCTGACAGCCCCAGAATGAGAGACAGCTAATAAAACTTGGCGAACCCAAGCTGTGCCTGCATCTGTGGTGCAACTAATCTGTGACACGAACAATCTGCCTGCACATAACTGTAAGCTGACTATATGTACAAATTTAACAACTCACATTAATTCTTACAGATAGATTGAAAAAAAAATATCATTACTGCTTGGCCACATACATAAGCATTTTGATTTTCTAATTCAATTTTGATCTCCCTATTATTATCATCTCTTATGATTGACAATTAACATAAATTATGTTACTATAGCATGCGGAAGTCCCACTCACAGGCTCTATTGCCTTGAGTGATACACAAATAGATTACAAAAGCTAACGCCACAAAGTATTAACACAGACCTGTGTTACAAAAGATTATAGAGTATGAAGAGATGACGAGAATGGTCAACATGCGAAGAAGAGATCTTTGAATACTAAGAGGTCAGCTATTGTCAACTTCATAGACATGACAGGAAAATAGCCCTTTAGGGAAAGAAGGCTTTGCATGATAAAACCGGTGCTTTTTATTAAGAAATTATTAGGAAATTATGTAGTTTCCATAGCATATTATCAGTATTTCTCCAACCCATGTCAGTTTAAACCAAGAACAACTGTGTCACAACAACAATTTCTACTTCTCCTGTTGCTTTGAAGTCTATGATTCACATGGTGTAGTTTGAGCAGTCTTTCTTCCTAATTCCTAATGTTAGGGAGCGTAAGTGACCTAAGAGCGGGACACACTTGCTATCTGTGGCAAAGACAAAGCATTACAGGCCACAGCATCTATAGAGTTTTTAGTCTTCCCTCTTCTGAGAGGAGTGTTATCTTCAGGCAAAAAAAAGGGTAGACAGTTGATACAATCTATAATTGTTCTACATGGCTGCTCAAACCCAAGTGTAAGGCAAATGTAGCTTGTAAAGGCTTATTCATGTGCCTGATATTCATATCTAGTGCCTTTTTAAGATCATCTCTAGCCTTAACTGATACATTGCAACAGTCCAAGGTCAGTTGCTCTGCTGGTAAGACCTGGTGAAAAACACTAGAAATGAAGGCCTTCCTTTCCTTTTCCTTGGGAATTGCTTTAAGGCTGAGGTTGTACCGCGGGCCCTCGCCTGTGCTACATTGCAGCCAGGCAGCAGCTACATCTCCACCTGGCCTTGTACCTCCACAGTCCTGACTCAGATCCTGACTCAGACCTGCTGGGTGGGCTTCCTGGTTTGGTCTCAGACCTGCCTCACTACTACGGACTTGCTGTGCAAGGACTGGACTATCACTGTCTCTGGCCTTCTCACACCTTTGTTTCCCGTGAAGTGAATTCCTATGCTTCGAGTTTCTGTAAAGATTTGTAAAGCCAATGCACAAGCCATCAAGACAGCTCTGACTTGGAGGAAGTCTTTGCAGAATGCAGAACCAGGATGAACGTCTTTCTTTGCGTAGGACTAATTAGAACTGCTGTGACACTTGAGCTGTTCTTGGCTGCTAGACTGGCTCTGGAGGTTGGAGAGAGAGAGCCAAGCATACAGATGGTCAGCATGCATGTGCTGTGATTGTTGCCAGTCTGCAAGGTCTATACATGAACTAGAATCCTGTTGAATTAGGCTCAGTATCTGCTGTGTATAAGCAGAATACAGATGCACAAACATTTAAATATGAAAAGGGAGATGACAGACACACACTGATGGAGGAGAACCACTTTGAGAAGTACCATAGACAGAAGTCTCAGTACATCAGGAAACTTACCATTATCCAGTTTCATCACAACAAGAGATCACCACTAAGCAGGGTTTGAAGTAGAAACATGATACATTTTTGTGGATATTTAGGAGACCTGGGAAAAAAGTGAAGGAAACAATAATAGCAAATAAGAATCATTGGATCGTAGAATCATCAAGGTTGGAAGAGACCTGTAAAATCATCGAGTCCAACCATCAACCCAGAACTACCACTGTAACCCCTAAACCACTAAACCAGTGCCAGGTCCAGACACCTCTTAGACACTTCCAGGGTTGGTGATCTCTCCAGACAGGACAAGGAAAGAAAATTATATGCTTTTATAAAAGTTCAACTAGTGGCTATAAAAAATTGTATTCGGCTGATGAGAGACAAGACACAACTACATGGCACAAAAGACAGATGTGGGAAAGAGATAGGCTGTAAAAGCTTGCAGTTAATAAAAGACACTTTCCAAGACCAAAGAAAGCAATGTTCTGAGAGTTAGGATGAAAGATGAAAGCACAGAGAAGTGGTGTGGGTGGATAGGGAAGACCATATAATAGAGGTCTGATGCAGAGAGAATCTTAAAGACTAAGAAATGGACTTTAATAGGTGATTCATGTGATAATTTTAGCTGAAGCTATGTTTTCTTTGAAAAAAGAGGTCATACCAGTTTTACACTGGCTATACACCCAGTAGAAAAATCTTTTAATAATTTATCTTTCATTTCTGACTTTAAAAATTGAGAACCATTTGACTATATCAAAATTACACAGTTTTGCGAGACTAAGCATAGAATAAGTGATTAGCATCACCTGATGTGATGGAATTGCTCAGAACCCAGCAGGTATCTTTGAAAGAAACTTTGCCTAATACAGGTGTGCATTCACTGGCACAAGAAACAGCAGTGAGGAATGTGGAAAGGGGATGTCAGTGGCATGTATGCATTAATAGAGGGGTCCTGTTTTCACTTTTTGCTGCTTATGCAAGTATTAAATTGGTATTTTAAATTGGTTCTTAAATTTGCATTTTTTACCACTGTGGTTATCTTCTGCTTCTTCCTCTTCAGTTTACTCTTCTGTATCATCAATCCTACCATTCACTCATCCCAATTACCCAGACTGTACTTCCACCCCTAACCCCATCAGTCTCCTCTGACTCTGAGGAGAGTCTTTCCTGCGCAACTTATTTTTCCACAAACGTCTTTTAGGTCTTGCCTTCTTCATTTGCTCAAAGATTCCCCCTCAATTGCCTCAAGCACTTCTAACACCTAATTGTTTCTTGCTGTCACCATGCCAGCATGGTTCCTAACTCCCCATACATCCCCAGTTTTCTCTTACTCACTTTCTGTTGTTGGTGACTTTTAAAATTTTTTAAAAGATGATTTCTGAAACCTTGACATGCCTTTTAAATACTACTGTAGAAAACAACACAGTGACTTACTGTCTTATTGCACTGCAAATCTTTACATGTCTGACTTTGAGAATATGTAGAGGGTCTCGAAAGGTATTCAAAATGTAAGAGCTGGTGTGGTTGATTGTCTTATGAAATAATAGTTAGATTGCATTTTGAAATGTCATAAAATGCCAGAGCACATTGTCCTAGGATGTTTTAGTTATGTTCACAATGGTAGAAACAATGCAAAAAGAGAACACAAATAATGTGATAGGTTGTTTTACAAGTGTTTTCATGGTAACAAATGGAAGTCTGTGCTATTTATGAGCTACTTATATTTCTGATTTTTTTCCTTTGATCTTTATAGCTATCTTCAAAAGGATTCTTCTGAGTGCAGAAAGCAGTATGCAACAGTGCTAAGGTCCTGATGACAATACACCAAGGACAAGAATGGAAGTCAATTTATTCAGCAATTCTACTGTTGTAAACAGTTCATCCATCAACCGTAAACAGTTAGAAGGGCATAGCCTCTGGGAAGTCATTACTATTGCCACTGTAACTGCAATTGTAAGTTTAATAACTATAGTGGGAAATATTCTTGTAATGATATCCTTCAAAGTTAACAGTCAGCTCAAAACTGTCAACAATTATTACTTGCTCAGCCTTGCCTGTGCAGATCTCATCATTGGGATATTTTCTATGAACCTTTATACATCCTATATACTCATAGGCCACTGGACTCTTGGAAGCCTTGCTTGTGACCTGTGGCTAGCCCTGGACTATGTAGCTAGCAATGCCTCAGTAATGAACCTCCTAGTCATCAGTTTTGACAGATATTTTTCCATCACAAGGCCTTTAACTTACAGAGCCAAACGCACACCCAAAAGAGCTGGCATCATGATTGGTATGGCTTGGCTAATTTCCTTCATGTTGTGGGCACCCGTAATCTTGTGCTGGCAGTATTTTGTGGGTGAACGAACAGTACCACCTGACGAGTGCCAGATACAGTTTCTGTATGAACCCATTATTACCTTTGGTACTGCAATTGCTGCTTTTTACATTCCAGTGTCTGTGATGACCATTCTGTACTGCCGCATTTACAAAGAGACAGAGAAACGCACCAAGGACCTCGCTGACCTGCAGGGCTCAGAGTCCGTGGCAGAGTTTGAGACAGTAAAGCCTCAGAAAACCCTCCTGAAGTCTTGCTTCAGTTGCAAGCAACAAAACTTAGTCAAAAGGGAGAGGTGTCAAGCTTCTTGGTCTTCATCTAGTCGAAGTACGTCAGCTACAGCGAAGGCCTCTCAGGCAGCGAGCACTTGTATGGACTGGGCTAAGGCTGACCAGTTAACCACCTGCAGCAGCTATGCTTCATCAGAAGATGAGGATAAGCTTGCCACTGACTCAGTTTTCCAAGTAACTTACAAAAGCCCATCTAAAAGTAAGGCAGAAGAGTATAATGAGGCTACAGAGGTCGTCGTCAAAGACCAACCTGAAGAAAATGATTTTGAGAACCAGAAATACTTTTTGTCACCTGCCAAAGACCATGTACAGAAAAGTAAAAAATGTGTGGCCTATAAATTCCGTTTGGTGGTTAAGGCTGATGGCACCCAGGAAGCCAACAATGGTTGCCGTAAAGTAAAAATATCTCCTTGTTCTGCTGCTCTGTCAAAGGACCATTCCATTAAAAGCATGGATCCAAATATAAATAACCAAATCACCAAAAGGAAACGGATGGTTCTTATAAAGGAACGCAAAGCGGCACAGACTTTAAGTGCCATTCTTTTGGCTTTTATCATCACATGGACTCCCTATAATATCATGGTTTTGATCTCCACATTTTGCTCTGACTGCATTCCCCTGACACTCTGGCACCTTGGATATTGGCTATGCTATGTGAACAGCACTGTTAACCCCATCTGTTATGCCCTCTGTAATAAAACTTTCAGGAAGACTTTTAAGACGCTGCTTTTCTGCCAGTGGAAAAAGAAAAAAGTGGAAGAGAAACTATACTGGCAGGGGAATACCAGACTGCCATAATTGTCCTTGTATAAGGAATAGGGGGAAATATAGATATTGATGTAACCTAGAAAATTCTGTCTTTTCAAAGCTGTTGCTGTTATGTCTAGTGGTTAAAAGAAAGTCTGCTCAAAAATTAATTTTTGCATGAAAGTAGTATGCTTGGGATAAAAAAAAATCAGTGGCTGCTATGAGCAACACAAGCTGGTTTTGACTATGCAGTAGAATTGCATTACAGTTACTGTGTTTGGTGTCTTATGTCCTTTCTTTCAGCCTCAGAATAGGTAGAGTAAATTATAAACTACTAGAAATTAGACTGGGATGGTCATTCAGTCATCAGGTTAGGTCATCCAGTCTGTCTCTCTGTAGAGCAGAACTGTTTCATCCTATAGTTCTTTGCTAGTGTATTGTTTATTTAGTTTTCAAAGTACCAAGCAATGCAGCCTGTGCTACTTCTGTTTTGACACTTTACCACTGGCTGTTGAGATGAAACAAAGACTGTCTAAAGGGTAAATGTTATCATCCGCAATACTAAATGGTTAGGGAGATTCATAATGCTCTAAGTTAACACACACATTATAGGAGAATATAAGACTGAGAAAATTTCCACTTTAAGGATGACTTTTGTGGAGACTTAGGAAGGGCTTGTAGTGGAAGGGCTCATAGGGGAAGAAATAGAGAATTATTTTATATATGAAGAAGCCAGTCCCAATCTCAGTTCCATCACACAAGTCACTGTCATTTGTAAAAATGGTGATGGTTAGAAGATACCTCTGAATTTCTCCAGTTCCCAGTACCCCTGAAGGAAATTTTAAAATTTTATTCAACAGTGACAGTGGTACAAATCAGAACTGACTATAAAGCATAATGGACACAGTCTATCTAGAACACAAGGAAAGTATTTTTTTGCAATCTCCTTTGTTTTGCTACATCTTGCTCCGTAAGTTTACATTACATTTACCTATATACAAAGAGAGAGAGAAGTGACATCCTTTAAAGAGGAAAGATTTTTTTTAAGCAACTTTTTAATGTTTCTACAAAACTATTAAGAACACTGTATTCTTTGTCTTTAAATAGCTTTACAAATACTAGTCAACGTCAGGTGCTTGGAAACATGAGTTATCTTCCAGCACCCTCTTTTGGTCCAGCAAAACCACATCTGCTATGGTACTTGGGGCTGGAGTCAACCCCTCTGGTGGCCTGGTTACAAGCTGAGACTGACCACTAGCTGAGATTTGAGGGGGCTTTTGGTGCCGCAGCTGAACAGCCTTTGCCTGCCTGATGTCAGATTGGCAGGAGACCAGCAGCACTGGCCGAGGGAGTGGGTAAGCCATGGGCTACCTTCAGCAGAAAGCCTTTGGAACGGAGCTGGTGGCCTGGCTCCTTGTGGTGGGAACAAACAAGAAGCCTCAGAAAAGGTCATGGGAGAACAAAGTTAATGGCAACAGGAGTCATGAGGCATGGAAGTCCTAAAGAAAACAAATGTTTGTGAAGAAATGAGAAAGATCTTCAGGTAGACAAAGTCCAAATTCAGTTCTAGCCTTTCTATCAAAATTCTGCGTGAGACACTCTGGAATTTTAGTTTAGGACAATCTTCATATTATACCTACTATACACTTTAGTGGGACATTGCAGTGGTCACATTACCCAGTGGCACATTTCAGGGATTGTATAAGTCTTCATGAATGTACCATCGCTCTCAGTGAAATTGTTCGTATCATTTATTAAATTATCATACTATCAAAATGTTTCCCTACAGATAGATAAATCTTCCATGTCAACAATCACAGTACAAGTAATTAACATTTTTTTTAGCCCCAGTGTCCACAGGGGAAAATTTTGTCAGTGAAAGATTAGCAATGTACTAATGTAAAAATATGTTCTCTAACTTCACCTGATTGATTTTGTAATGCACCATACTGTGCCTATTATTTTTTGTGCATTAGCATATGATTACTTATTAAAGGAAAGCAGAGGTCTTTATAAAGACTCTTTCATCAACATTGCTCTGTCACAATCCACAGCTTTTCCTGTGCACAGTAACTATGTACAAATTGGTTATTAGAGTGGATTTATTTTATATTACATCAGAATATTCAGTAAACTGTGTTTGATTTTTGGCAAATGAATATGTCTCTCTGGGGCCACAAGCTGTAGTTAAAGGCAAAATTTATGAGGTAGCAACAGTTCCTGCTAGCTGCACTATTTTTGCTGTAGTGAAGCATTGGCTCCTGTTGAAATTAAATGGGGTATTTTTTTGTTGCTTTTGGTGTCTGTTGATCAAGAATGTTCTGTAAATGTTTATGGACTCTCTCCTCAGTAAATGTATTAGAATATACAGTGATGAATGCAACAATATTGGTTCAATGTAATTGTGAAAGATATGCTCAAATTATGCTGCTAGCACCTAACCATGTGAGAGATTACATGGCCACACATGAGTATATTGTAAATACCAAGAATTATATAAAGAGGTGTGTTGTGTTGCTTTATTGTTATGTAGGATGTTTATTCTTAAAAAAAATCAAAATTACAAAAAGACAAATGTGATCCTCATCAGAGTATCAGTTAGTACTTGATTGTATTTTGTACCTTTAAAAAGTGTTGTGGGACTTGTGCAGTGTAGGACAATCTAGTTATCTATATTTCTGTCTTTTTAATGAAATTTTTACTGATCCTGTAATTGACTATTTTCATGGACTAATGAAATGATTTTTTGTAAAATTACATTTTAGTTATACATCATTTCATACACATACTTATATGTAGATATATATGTATTATCAATATAGATGCATAAATACAGATCCCTAACTAAGATTTTCAGAGACCCAGCACCTTTTATATTTTCAAGTATGAATTTTCCCACAAACTAGGCGTATGATTTTCTCCCCTTTTTCATGTATGCCAGCCTCCCTACATATTCCAGATCCCCATAATTTATCAACTAACATTCATTTTTGCAAATATAATTTATGTTTGTAGATAAATACTTGGAAAAGTTCCCAGAATTCTTAAACAGATGTAGAACACCTGGATACAATTGTGCATTTTCTGTGACTACTTCAAGTGAAGAGCTTTGCAAAGGATGGCTCCTGTAAGGCTCCTGCAGCTCCTGGGTAGTCAGTGGCATCTCTGTTTTGAAACACACGCTAAACTTTAAAAAAGGATACTGTGTCTTTTCACTTAACTACTTGGCTTTACCCCTAGCAAGTCAGTAAGAGGCCACTCTGTTTTTATGTGGTCCCCCCAAATCTCCATTGCTGCCTTTTGAACCCTGTCAGAAATGTTCTTCCCTATACGTTTAACAGTTGAGTGTCATAAAGCCTTAAACTTTAACCATTTAAATAAGCTTATTGGTTTTGATTTTATTAATAGTGACCCCATATCTATAACTAGTTAAAACAATTAAAAATTAATAACATCATGCTGTAAAACAGGAGATAATCTATGACTGTTAGTGGTTTCAGAACGGGATGGTTGTTACAATTGTTTTTTCCATCTTGGTAAATGTGTTTTTTCAGGATTAAGAAACTTCGGTCTTTTTTACACTCAGTAAAAGCATGGCCTTTTCTGCAGTATTTTTGCCATTAGTCACAAAGTGTCACTAGTTTTTTCATGTAACTGCTGATACACCAAAGTCAGTCCTCCTCAAGTAAACCAAACATTTCAAATCCTTCAGAAGTTTTCTTCCCAACAGTTACTTCTCCAGACCCTGGCTGCTGATGGCTTCTGTTTCAGTAGACCTGTTAAGTTTGGGGGTTTTTACTGAATTCCTGGGTTACAATGCCAAGATAGAAACTGAAATATCTTTTCATCCTTACATGGAGCAGCAACCTAGACATAGTGGAGGTCAGATAGTTGTTTGTAGTGTGTGCTGTCCATAAGGCCTCCTTTAGTGTGCAATTCATCAGGTAGCTATAGGAGGAAGAGTGGAGAGAGGGTACAGTGAAGGATTCCAGCTGTGGAGCACGGCTGGATTCAGCTCTGTAGCCCCCCCACTCAGCATGTGGCCTGATGCCTTCTGAAATGCAAAAGACATGAGAGTGACTAAAGGACTGTTAATCCTAGTAAGAAAAAATGAGGCCATGCAGCTAATGTTGTTAATTTTTTGATGCCCAGTATTGCATCAATAAATCAACAACATTAGTCAGCTAGCCCCTAAAACCACTTTGTCACACTTTTAAATCTATGGTTAACACATAAAAAATAAGGTTACCTGGAAGTCTGGAAAATCAGAAGCAAAAACAAGCACTTTCTCATATGAAAATTGAATTATTTTTAAAGACAAATAATAAATAAATTCTGAGTTGATTAATGTGGTGTCGTATGTGAGAGTGTGCTTACCTTTCCTGCAGCTGAGAAAACAGTATAAGGAGAAATGCAAGGTAGCAGAGGTAAAGAAAACTATTTCACTGCAATTTTTAGGAGATTGCATGTTTAGAGTGGCACATGCCTCCCATTCACGGGTGTTTAGAGATGAAACCTTTCTCTCTAGACCTTGTCATACTTACTCATTTTGGAATGATATTTATTTGACCAAATAAATTTGTTTCAGCAGCTATTCATGGGAAGACCCTCCTTCTTTCCTGTACTGCAGCAGACAGTAAAATCAGGAAAGGCTAAGAGAGAGAGCATAGGAGAAATGTGATTGGCAAAAGAAAATAGGAGTGAGTAGAATAGAAACCCTCATGTTTCAGTCTGTGATTTCACTGATTCACTGTTGAAGGCCAGATGCCTTCAACATTTTTCTGGGTATCTGGTGATCAAGGTTCAGCAATGGAAGAAAAAGAGTTCAGTTAAGACAGTCTTTTGCTAAGGAATTACAAAGTAAAGTTTAGTCTACTTTTAAAGGTTCCATGCTGCTGGATGTTTTAGAATGTACTCCCTTATTTTCATCCAATACTTAGTCCCAAACCCAGTCCCAATAGTCGTTTCTGTCCATACTTTGTTTAGAAGTGTGGAATGTAGATCAGTCCCTGAGTTCCATTAAATGTCTTGGGTTTTTTGCTGGTAGACTACTTTTTGGGAGTTTTTATTACATTTTAATCTAATTTTTATACTGGAATTCAGTGCATAGTCTTGTAGGGCTCCAGTTAATACTAGAGTGCCTCCTAAACTGGGCAGCTGGATTTGGACTGCTAGTGCCCAAGTTATTCATACAGCTTATTTGCAGAGTCCTTTCCTCCAAAATCCTCTAAAACAGGCCAAGGGTGTGCTGCGGAGCAGGTTACTTGCCCTTGATGATCAGATGCAGCCTGTGAACTTTCCCTCCCACACTTGCATGTCAAGGTTATTAAAAACACATTTTTGGAAGGTGTGTGAGAATCTGGCTATATGGCCAGGAATTCCAACAAAAGCTTTGTGAGACTGGCAGCACTCAGGTGACTTTCTTGTATCCTCATCACACCTTTGGAGGCATCCTGATAGAATTATGCAGAACCCACATTAAACTGACTCAATGATACCAACTCGGTTCAGGTACTAACCATTTCTTCCCCTATCACACTTCTGTCTTTGAACACACATTCAGGGGAGAAGAAATAGATGCTGCAAAATTGACATGTGTGTTATGTTGGCCTCACCCACATCACATAGCTTATCTCTTTCTGAAAATGCTGCAAAATGCATCATGAAATATAAAAGTTGCTTTCTTGGATTTTCTGCTTCCCAAATAGTTTCTCTTTTTAAGCAATCATTACAGTTTTGATCCTCTCAAAACACAATAGAATTTCTTTTCCGAAGCAATTTTCATGAAAATTATAAATAGCATTTTAAATTAAAAACCAGGAATTTGGCAGTATCTGTTGGCTTAGTTTCTTTAACTGAAATATCTAAGAAAACATACATGATAATCTAATTATTATCCTGGCATTTTGTATAACACAACAATAAAAACTCTTCAGTTGTCATTCAGCTATTCCAATGACACAGAAATGTGTGAAGCAACTCAAACAGTGGTAAAAGAAAACAAGGTATTCAAGGTTATAAAAATTGGAATCCTTTTATTCATTGTTTTAAACCAGAATAATTTATAATTAAATTTTATTTTATCTTATTTTATAATTAGAAAAAAGGCACTGTTTGATTGATGTCAAGGTTGAGTACTAAAACAATTGAAACTAGTAAATGTGAATTAAAGGCAACATTCTCTTCTCACAGTGGTATTAAAAAAAGAAAAAGCTGAAGCACAGCATGGAACAAGGAGAAGTAACAGCCAAATAATGGTAAATAAAGTTGAGCAATCTTCAGGGGAAACATGGAGGAATAAATAAAGATTGCAATATCAACCTGATCTTTTAAAAAAATGTATTCACTGAGTTTCTTGGGGGAAAAATTTGGAGGAGTTGTAAGCTTTGGATTAGTGGCTTTAAATGGGAAAGTTTAAAATCCCATTAGTGCTGAGTGCTCTGAAATGAAGGAAGAAAAGAAAAGCCTGTGCTGAATACTTCATTGTCTATGAGATCATTAAAAAGTGGAGATAAAAGAAGAGTCAATGAAGGGAGAAAGAGGGCATGGGAGATGAGGTTAATTCCAATTTTAGGTATTAAAATATCATTCACTAAAGTTAGAAAGAAAAGGCCTTTTGGAGTTCTGTGGTACACAATACTCTCCAATATACATTTTTTAAATGTAGGTACTTAACTGGAAATTTTCTCCGTGCATGATATATGAAGATGTGTGATCGATCATGATCATTGACACGAGAGCAAAACCTTGTGAAGTGCATTTATATTCATGTGTATATTGTACAAGACATCATATCCTGGATTTCATACTGGACTTGTGTTATGGCTAAAATACTATAAAATGAATTATTTAAATCTTCTGGTTATTTAAATCTTGTGCTAGAGGCCTCAGTTTCTGGCAGTTTCTCACTTATGTGGTTGGCATATTTCTGTGACATGTTCCAGTCCTGGACAATGTCATCATAAAGCCCTTGCAGAGGCCCAATTTAAATTTTCAGTCATGGTTACTTGGAGTGATTGCTCAGTCAGTAAGTTCATTTCAGTCACTGGAGAAAGAGTCCATGTTCCTGTCAAATACACATGGCTTGTTTACAGTTCCACTTTCTGACATGGGCAGGGCTTGGCAGGGTACGACTGGTGGTGCTCGATGGGTTTGACCATCATCCATGCAAACTTGCACAGGCGTTGCTTGTTGCAGTCTTTCTGCCAGTATATCATGTTCCTGCGGTTCAGATTTGCTCCAGCACACGCGTCATACCACCAGCCTCCCCCAGGAATGCCATTAAGTTCCAGCTTAGCACAATTCATGAAGTAATTGTCATTATCTCTGTCCTTGGTGGTGAACTTCTGGTTGTCATGGAGATAAGCTTCTGTGTCCAGGGTCAGCGCGTCGGTGGCGTTGCCTCTGTAAAGACCAACCCTAATTCGGTACTGAGACTCTTCACCCTCAATCAGGAAGGGCTCGTACTGTCCCCACTTGACCTCAGCATTCAGGTTCACAAGTTTAACTCCAAGTACATATTGCACTGAGCTGCCAGTTAACTGGTGCATGTATTCATTTCCTAACCAGTGGTTCTCATGAACAGAGCCAAATCCGTATTTGTAGTCCTGCCAGGTCCTATCAAAGTCTAGAGTACTGTTGGCTGTAATGTGCTGGATAACTGTCCAGCCGCCATCCTGCATGTTACAAAACACTACAATTGGTTCCTCTTTTGGTTGGATGACGTAAAGGCCATCTCTGGAATTTCCTTTGGAGCGCTGTAAAATCTCAAAACAATCCCTTGGATAGTCTGAATAAAACAAAACAAAACAAAATTAAAGTAAATTCTGTTCAAGTAATAAATTTCAGAAATTGAATTCTGTCCTTTAGAATGACTGAATGACTCCCTTCTGGCTGGAAGCTGACTGACTTCACTGCAGCTGGTGGGCACTTACTCAGCTAAAGCAGGAAGATTTCAGGGAGAAATATGCAGGAAATATTCAGAAATTCAAAAAATTGTTTGCTACCCTGTCATACAACAGAAGTATGATTTTGCATTTATGATAGAAATATGATCGAAAAGCCAAACACAATGTACAGATCATTCCTTTTCCACCGGTGTACTTCCAGTTTGAGTACTCAGCAAGTTTGCAATTTCCTGTGCTGTCTGTAGGACAATTGAGTTTAATAACTAGACCGAGTCTTTTCCTCAACAAAAAATTTCTCTTTAACCAATTCATACTTCAGACACCTCTAGCATCCTTGTATTAAATTCTGAAATGTATGCCATGTGTTCACTGATAAAAGGGAGATACTAAAGTATACTTCCTGTTAATATAAAGCTTATAAACATCTGAGGATTTTCTTAGGAAGAGTTCTTTTCACTCAAACTCCAGGCTAAATTTTATCATGGATTTGCAGGTAGAACTCCTGTTCTGTTCAGTGCTGAACACCAAGCTCAGGAAAATAGGTGAAAGTGCTTTTCAATTTTATTGCTTATGCAGTAGACTCAGAGGGTAACAAAAATGACATATAATGTTTGGGTTGACCCTCTCTATTGGGCTAAAATGTTTACTGGGTTTTTTTTAAATGCAACGTGCTTATAAGGTAACTTCTTGCTATAGTATAATATCAAGCATCTCTGAGACTAGGACACAATGCTCTGAACTTTACAATTGATTCTGAGGTTTGTGAAGAGCCAGAACATAATTCATTTAAATGTATATTTACATACGTATGTGTAGCACTC
>VYZT01002605.1:9145-25044 GCA_013400735.1 Pomatostomus ruficeps
GGACCGGCTGCACCCTCACCGGGGCCCGGTTGTTCCCTAAGCGGGGCCCGGCTGCACCCTCACTGCGGCCCGAGCACGGCCCCCCTGCCTCCCCTTCACCGTGTCCCTAACACTCCCTACGCCCCCATCCCTGTCCTCCCCAAGGATCGCCTTCAGTGCCTCCCTGCCACCCCTCGTGCCCCAGCACGGCTCTTGAGCCTCCCTCTCCCCACAGACAGGGCCGTGCCCTCCCGGTGGCAGCGGCAGTGGGGCAGGTGAGAGGTGGCTGTCACTGCTCTCTGCCTGTCCTGTGCCCCGGAGTCAGCTCCCCGTGGGTCCAGTGTGGAACCCCCCAGCACCCCCTCTCCATCCCATCTCCAGCTGGTGGGATCAAACCTTCCAGTGCCCACCTTGGGCACCCACCACCCTCCACAGGATCCCTATGACTACCACCCTTGGTCAACAGGTGCTCACCCCAGCCTTCCCCGTGTCTCAAACTCTGTCTTATCCTTACAAACATCTGCAGGCAGGAGCCACCACGGGCCCTGCTGGTGGGACACGTTCTCAAAGGGTTACAGGGGCACCCATCCTGGAGCAGGGACACCAGCACCTACCAGCAGGCCAGAGCACCCCTGCCAGGGCTTGACTTGACCTCTCAGACCATTCCTGCCTCAGAGACAGTAAACAGTGACACCAGGACAGACAGACACTGCGATTGCCCAACACAGCACCCTGCTGTGCAGAGCTTCCCTTTGCTTCTCAGAGGAATTAGGCACATATCCCACAGTTATGGATACTCTAGGATCCACAGCCCTCACCCAGCTCTCCTGTGCTCCTGCAGAGCTCAGCTGTGCAGGGCTGTGCTGGTTTTGCCATGAGACCCCCAAAACTCACCTCCACCCTCTGCAAGTCGTGTGCGGCTCTGAGACCTGACCTGCAGAGGCATCCTGGGCCACCATCAGACAAGGGCATTGCCCACCATGTTGCCCACCCTCCTGGTCCCATCCCCTCGCATCCTGTTGTCGCTTCCCAAAACTGGGGCTCTTTGGATACAACTCTTACGGTCAGCAGGACTTGCTGGGTTGCAAGTGTCAAACCACAGCAGAGCTAAACTAGCGGTGCACCAAGAGCTGCTCCTCCTCCTTTCTCCTCCTCTTTGTGCTGTCTCACCATCAGGCAACGGCAACTTCCTGGCATTGCACACAGCTCCTCACCGGCCGATAGGAAAGAGCTTCTGCTGTCAAGGGAGGGGGACCTCAGAGAGGCTTGTCCAGAATGCTTCAGGTGGTCTTAAGCAAGGAGGTGAGCACGCAGGAAAGCATCCACTGATGGAAGATGGTGAGTAAGAACCAGACCTGGGCTGTGCTGGACATGGGGACAGGACACTGGGAGCCATACGTCCTGGCTGGAAGGGTTTTGGGGATGTCCTTGTGAGGGGCTGGATCTGGCCAACACCCTCACTCCTCCTGAAAGGCAAAGTCCTCCTGTTCACCTGAGCTGGATGGAGCTTCAAAGGTCTCTGACCTGTTCCTGGGCTCAGAGGCAGGTTTGCTGGGTGGACTTGGGCGGAATAGAAACATCTGTGAAAGGAGGAGGCCACACTCTCACCGAGTCCAGGAGAGCCCCCACCAGCACAAAATGGATTGGAAAACCTGGAACTGATCACAGTGATGGCAGTGCTGTACACCCGAGGGCTCTGAGCAAGTCCCAGCTCAGGGAACAGGCTCAAAACTGATTCAGGTGCAAAAAATCCTAAGAGCATGTTTGGGAATCTGAAAAACGTTGCTTTTTTCACTAGTTTGAATGAAAGCCCCACTGCTGGTATACAGGAAATAGCACATTCATGTTGCTTCAGCACTGTTGTGCCAAGTGCTGCATTTGAGGGTTTACCAGGAAAATTGGGGTGTCTGCCTGAGGAACTTGCACTTTTGTAAGTCTGTATCTATATATATTTGATCAGTTATGTCTAAAAACATTGCATCAGCTTCTCTCCATATCTGCCGTTCCCTTGTGAAAATAAAAATTATGCCATCACAAACCCAAACGGAAATCCCAGAAGGAGGAGAACTCTAAAATTGAAGTGTACAGCTCCAGCGAAGGAGCCAGCTCTGGTGCAAAGGGACACTGTGGTCTGGGGACGAGGGGGTGGCAGAAAGATGGGGAGGGTAAGATGATCCCTCCCCTCTCACAAGGTCCATCTGAGAAGCTTAGGAAAAACGTAGCCCCATCCCATGGCTTTGTGCCATTCCTCCAACCTGGCAGTCTTCTTCCAAGAGCCATTCAGCCTCCTGGCAGCTTTTCTCTGGAGGCTCTAGAAAAAGGTGAATTTTGGTCACTGAGGAAGCTAAAGGCAGCTCTGTGCTGGAGCAGATGTGTCCCGGTTCGTGTGTGCGCAGCGTGAACCACACAGGAAAGACACATGTCAGAAAAGCAGGGCACTGTGCTGCCTCTTGGCCTTGTTTTTTCTGCACGCAGGCTTTGGTGGGATGAGTCTCAGCAGTGCCATCCCAGCTTTTCCTCCAGGGAGGGATCCAATGGCCCTATGTGGTCTCCCCCACCAACTCATCGTGGAAAACAGGACAAGGGAAGGCAGGTTGCTCCCATCTGAGCCCTGGGCAATATCTGGATCTCAGATTCTGCCCTCAGGAGCTTCGCTACTACCACCCAATCCCTCTGATTTGATGGTCCGTGGTAGTGGACAAAGGGTGGATCAGACCAAAAGACTCCATGAAACATCTCCTGGGTGCCCTCGTGGTGGGGGTAACCTGGTCCCAGGTTGGTGCAGCCCCGTGTTGTTTTCTCAGACATGGTTTAGGACCTTTTTGAGAAAAAACCTCATTTTGTGGAGAAGACTTAGTGTGAGACCATGTTGAAGGAATACCACATTCCCAGCGGGAATTTTGACTCATTTTCCTCTAGGGTGTTTTAACTGGAACTGTTTTTCTTAATGATTGCAGACACATCTTGGGGGAAGAGATGCCGTGGTGAGGCACCTGCGGGCAAAATTCCAAGAGAACAGGAAAGAACCTCCAGAAGTGGGCGGCAGGCCGGAGAGTCGCCCTGCAGCCTCCCATGGAGCAGAGCCAGGACAGACCCCTGCCACGGCCTCCAAGGGTGAAGCTCCTGCAGAGGCCCCCCAGAGCAGGAGGGTGGACTGCAGCAGGCCCTCTCCGTCTCACAGTGCAGGTCAGAGTTTGGGGCTGCATTCACCTCATCCTGCCCGTGAGACCCCGGCACGGATGGTGTGGCGGAAGAAGGGGATGGCTCAAGATGCCAACGTCCACCCAGTGCCTGCAAAGCCAGGAGGAGATGTGCTGAACAACAAGGTGGGACCTGGCTCTGATCCTCCCCACAGGAAGCCAGCCCAGCAGACACGGCCACCTGCCAAAGACAAGGGGGCTCCAGTGGTTCCTGCCAAAGGCGTGACTGTGGCAGCCCCCCTGCTTGCTGTGGGAAGCCCCCAAAGGACAGAGCATCCAGCTCTGCCCCGGAGGAAGCCTTTGCCAAATGTCAGGGCTCTGGAAGCAAAGCCAGCCAAGCCCCGGCGCCCTCCTGTTGTGGATTTGGCAAAGTTCAGAGCAGCTGCACATCCTGGGACACCCGTCCATCCTGCCACAGAACCACCAAGGAGTGCTCAGCTGGGTATGGCCAGGCACCTGGAAGTCCCTCAGGGAAGGGTGCTGCTCATTCGGAAAGGAAAATCTCCCCAGTTAGAGCCTGCGCCTCCTGGGAGATGGAAATACTGGGAGGGCTGATGGGCAGATGGGGGCTGGTATTACCAAAGGGGCTTTTATAGGCAATAGCATGAGGATGAGAATGAGAGAGAAGGACAGCAGGTGAAGAAACAAAGTGCCCCTTCCCTGGCTGGCACAAGATTCAGGCTCTGGAGTGTTTGTAGGAAGCAAGACAGGAGTAACACAAGAGATATTGCCAAAGTGGAGTGAGCCCGAGATAGCTGGGGACTGGAGCACATGGAGAAGGAAAGACCTAGGCTTGTTCAGCCGGGAGGAGAGGGAGGAAGGGGAGATCTCACTGCCCACAGCTACCAAATGGGGAGAAAACGGGGCCAGACTCTTCCCAGAGGTGCCCAGGGGCAGGCCTGGGGGTGATGGGCCTGAGCAGTAGGGGAGGTGCCAGCTGGACATTGCCCTGCCGTGCTCCACCGTGGCCTTCCAGATGTAGGCCGCCGTGGTGGTTTCTCACAGTTGCTGTTCTGCTAACCCACACTCCAGGTGATGAAACCTGTTTCAAATCCCATTTCTTGCTCAGTTTCTCTAACCATGAGAGTAGACTTCCTTTCCTTAAGAGAACTGAAAGATCGAGCTGGTCTGTGTTATAATTCAAAGGTGTTATCAGGGCTGGCCACGCTGTTGTGCTGGGAGATTCTCACATGAGAGGCCCTGGCCCAGGGCTGAGCAGCCCTGGTAAAGGAGGGAAGGATCTGCTCTCCCTGTATCCTACAAACCAGCAGTTTTCCAAGTATTTATTTGTCTCATGAGTCTTGAGGCAAGTTGCAACATCTAGAATTACACCTTGCCTTGATTTGATAATTTTTTGTTAATTTTTAGGGCAATCTTATGATTTTTGGGACCAGGTATCTGATTGTGTATTACTTGGTACCATAAACCAGCAGAGGTTTGATGTACTCAGGTCTTCGTGCCCATTTTTGGTTGGTCTGGTTGACCAGGCTGGAAACAAGGCTTGTGATAGAAATCATGGCAAGTTAGCGGGGTGTGGTCATGCTGGCAATCCTAAAGGGTGCAGCTGCATGTTCTGGCTGACGATGCTCCTGAGCACGTGGAGATATCCAGGACTTGCCCAGATTCTGGTACATATCTGAAATTTAGGGGTTTTACCATGTTCGTGATACCTATTTTGGCCTCTTCCCCTTTCCTTCTATCATTTATCCAGGAAGAAAGTAGCATTAGAAATATACAAATGGGAAAATACATATTCAAGGTCCTCAGTAAAGAACCCTATGAGCTGCGCACCAGTGTGCTGGAAGAAGATCCCTAGATGGACTATGGAGTAAAAACTCCCTGCTCCATCAAGATGTGCAGTCCGTTTTATCTCCCCACCTCCCCCTGCACTAAATCCAGCCCAGAGTAGCTCTGACCTCAGGGTGGCTGACAGAGCTGAGGAGAAAACATGAAATAATCCCTCCCTACTCCCTCCTGTTCTGCTGTTTGCCACAGGTCACCTGAAACCAGGCTGTGCTGCATCAGTGCCCTCACGGTTCCGCCTGCAGGATGCTCCGGGTGGCATGGGGTAAGGACTGAGGCAGCACCGCTATCCTAGCTGTGCTAGCTGTGCTAGCTCCTTCCAGGCTGTGCCAAGCCACTGGGAAGGGCACAAGAGGGGACAGCAAGAGGACATTTGGGTTTTCCTGCCTGCTGCCGGAGCCCAGGGTGTGCAAGCAGCTCCCACAGTGTGAAGCACAGCCATCCCCTCGGGGCTGTTACCTCACTGTGGCCATTGCACCCCGCTGCCTGTCCACATCCAGCTGTGTGAGGAGCTGCTGGCACAGGGCACGAGCTGCTGTCCAGCTGTGCCCCAGAGCCAGGGCCAGCCCATGGCCAGCCCACCTGCTTGTTGCCCACCCTCCTCCTGGCAGCCCCAGTTCTGCCCTCGGCCCCCAAGGCCGTCATTGCAGCAGCACCTCCTGACCATGCTCTGCTGCGCTGCAGGGGTGAAGAGGAGATCTACGACGATGTCGAGCCTGCTGGGCTGGCCAGGAGAAGCCCAGGCCCTCTGCTGCCTCCTGTGTCCCAGCTGCCATTGCATCCCCGTCCCCGAGGAGGTGAGTACAGGAGGGGCTTGGATGCTGTTTGGGGTGAGACCTGCAGCTCCGAGAGCCGCGAGGCCCCTGTGAGCCATGGGCAGCAGCAGGGCCTGTGCTAAGCCCACTGCTCCCCACACGGGAGGGCAGTGGGTTCCTCTTGTAAATGGGCACAGGAAACCCTGATTCTCCCACAGTTGGGGGCAAACTCAGGGTTTGGTCCCAGGAGGAGAAAGCTCTTGCTGCTCTTTGTATCCTGTCTTGGCGGGTGTTTGTACCTCAGAGCAGCCTCATGGCAGCACCTCTCCTGGGCTTTGGTTTTACAGGTGGAGATGCTGGCCGAACCTCTAACAGGGTTACCTTGCTGGCAGCTGCACAGAGGTAATGGGTTTTTTTTTACTCTTTCTAAGGGTCCCAAAATGGCCAGGGCTTCCTGCTGCTTTGACAAAGCTGCTGCTTTAATGGTCCCTGCTGGGCTTGCAGTAGGAAGGTCTGTGGTGAAGAGCACAAGCTGCAGGCTGGACACCCGGCCCGAGAGCCCCCACAGCCCCAGAGCTGGTGCAGGGAAATGCGATGGGGAGCAGCCAGCAGGGAGAAGGGGACGGGAGGGACCAGAGCATGGGGTCATCTGAACCTTTCCATGGCTTTCAATGACTGCAGAGAATCCCACATCTCCCAGAAGATTAAGACCATGACACTCAAGGAATGCAAGAAGGAAGAGAAGATGGACAGGGAGTTTCAGAAGAAATTCAAGGTGAGCAGCAGCGAGTGATCACTTTTTCCTCTGAGCTTCTTCTCCCCTCCTGGGAGGGGCACAATGCAATGGCAGAAAGGAGCTGTGCTCCAGAGGGATTGGTGATACCCAGGTCACACCCTGCCTTGTTCCCCCAGGTCACACCTGCCCCATTCCCCCAGATCAAACCAGTCCCACAGACCATTTGGATAAAGAGGAATCTGCTTTTTTCAAGGAGGGAGAACGGTCAGGCCTGCCCGACTCAGCGCCCCTGGGGCACTGCTGTTTGTGTTTCAGTTCGAAGGCAGCATCAACGTCCTGACTCGGATGATGGTCGATCCTGCAGCAACAGAGAAGAGGGGCGGAGGGAAGAACCTGCCACTGAGACGGGGAGAAATCCTTGATGTCATTCAGTTTACAAATCAGGAGCAAATCCTCTGCCGGAACAGCCAGAGGAGGTGTAAGTCTGGAGGGGAGGGGGTTTGCCCACAGCAGGGAGCATGGCGCAGTTTTGGGAAGAAATTTCTTCATGCAAACACCCCCTGACAGACCTCCTGACAGACCTCCTCCGCCTGTTAGACAGATCTGACAGGTACCCTGCGACCCTGAGAAGGTTCCCACTTTTCTCTGCACAAATGTTCTGCTCTTCCTTCTGCCCAGCAGCAGCGTTTCTGCTGTGAGCCGGGCTTGTCCTTTTCCCTCTGCTAAAAGCCTTTGCAGTCCTTGAAGCCTCCAGGCCACCAGCCCAGCACACCAGGCTTTGCCGTGGGCTTGAACTCCACAAGCTGTGTCTGCACTGAGGGATGCTCGGGTAGAACTGGCTGCAGATCCCTCAGGCAAAGAGGAAAGGATCAGGCTCCTCCCTGCCAGCTGCCATTCAGCCTGGCAGGCTCCCTGCTGACACTGCCCAGAGCAGGTTTCTCCCAAGGGTCCAGCTCAGATTCCCAGAGGTGGATTCCTCCTTGTCCCAGCTCTCTCTGGGAACATGAGGTGTTGCTAAACCCTGGGCAGGGGCAGCTGCTGGGGCGATTCTTGCTGATGTCCTGGTTCCCAGCACAACCTGACATGTTTTTCCTCACTCTGTTGCAGATGGCTACGTGCCCCGGGCTGTGATGCTGCCTCTGTGAGTACCCTTTCCCAGCCCCTTCCTCTCCACTCCATGAGCTGCAACAACTGCTCCATGAGTGGCCAGTACCAAACTAGTCCTGGCTGACAACTCAAAACTACCCAGCTCAGGCTGTGACCATAAGCCTAACGCCAGCTGGATACCCTGGGGTGGAATCTGCCATTTCTGGTGCCAGGAGAGATTCTGTCAGGAGGGAACTGGGAGCACTCCCCAGGCTGTGGTCGCTCACGTGGGACCTGCCCAGACACTGCTGAGAGGCTGCTGCTGGCCTGGGATGAGGGTGCAGCCCCTCTGCATGGCCGGGTCTGCAGCTCCCGGCGGCCGGGGACGAGGCCACCATCCTGAGAGGGCCCAGAGTCATTTAACCCCACTCCAGAGGGTCCCGGCTCTGCAGGGAGAGCACAGTGCTGGGAGGGGGAAACAGAGCAGCAGGCGGACACCAGAGCCCACAGACACGGCAGGAGAGATGGGACAGATCTGGCGGCAGGAACTGGCCCTCGCCTCAGGGCTGGGAGGTGGTGGGGCCATGGGAGACCAGCCTGCTCACAGCACCCTATCTTTGTCCTTGCAGAGACACTGACATCTATGATGACGTTGAGATTTAGGGTAGGTGTTCAGAACTGCTGCTATACCCCTTCACAGTGACCCCCACACCAGCACCAGGATTGCCCTCCTCCTGACCCCTTGCTGTTTTGCTGCCTTCCCTCTCTGCCTTTTCTCTGTGCGATTCCTCTTCCTCTCCCTGAGGTATCATTTACTCACTCCCAGTTCCCTAAAGGTCTTCATGTTTTTCTGTTCCCAGTTATTTGGACTTCTCTGCATCCTGTTCTCAGCTTGCTCCCTCCACTTGCTGCCAGCCCCAGGGCCCCTTCAATGTCCTTTGGGGTGTCCCTGATCCCCAGACACCCCAGACTCCCCTTTCCCAAGTAGTTGCTCTCTCAGAACATGCCAGCTCCATCCCTGGCTGGCAGTTGGCTCTGAAGATGGAGCTGAATAGAGACAACCGTATCTCAGCTCTGCTCACACGCACACACTTTATCTGTCAGGCTGAGCCAACCACACTAAGGCACAAGACAGCACCACAGAGACCTCCCCGAGGGCTGCACCATGAACAGCACCAGACACCAAACTCCTTTTTTGAAGGAGCTCTGCTTTCTCTGAGACAGACTGCAAACCCACCATGTCCTGCCAGAACAGTGGCGTGGCTGCTCAGCACCTGGGGCTGCACAGATCCTGTCCCACGGGGCCGGGGGCCACAGATCCTCAAGTCACACCTTCACTGTGGCTCTGTTTTGTCTGTATAAAATATGGCAATGGTTAAAGAAGGTTTCGTGGCCTCATGTTTTTTTGGGTGGGGAGAGAGGGGTAAAATCAGGCCTGTAAAGGTTTTAATATTTTCCCATTCCCAGAGCATCTTCAGCCTGGGACCTACCTGCCCTTTCATTCTGCACCGCACTCTGGCCCCAGTGACACTCCTGGCCTGAACCAGAGGCAAACTGGACATAGAAATACTCTAAAATATTGCAAATTATGGACCAGCTGCTCCAGCAGCACCTCACAGCCTTGGGGCAGCTTCCGTGGAGAGCTGGCAGGAGATCAGATCTGTTGGGGCAGATATTCGTGTGGGAACATTCAGCATCATCCGTTGGTGCCTTGGGCTGGTGTCTGCAGATGCTATGGGGAATTCTCTCATTAACCAGAAAAGTTTCCCTTTGCAAACCCTGCCCTCATGAAGCCCTCACAGATGGGGGCAGGATTGGGGTGCACTCACAGCCAGTGGGGAGCACAAATCTGATGCAGGACCCAGATCTGGTGGCAGGACCCAAATCCTTTTGGATCAGGAACAGTGAGAAGAAGGGAGCTGCGGGGCTGAATCCCTGCTCTCAGTCTGCCCAAGGGCCCCCATCCCAGGGGCTGGAGGGTTAAACTGGGAGGGTTCGGCACCTCGCTGGCGGGATGCCAAGCCCAGATTAACCAGTTGAAGACGTCACTTTCCATTATGGGAAAGGCTCCCAAATACCCCTGAAGCTTTTGGTTCTGGGGATTAGCCACCAGCACACTCAGCTCCTGGCACAGAGCAGGGGTCCATCGGCGCTGCGGGGCCCGTGGCCATGAGTGGGGTTGGGAGCTGCTCCCAGGGGCATCCTCTGGGCAGCTGAGGGCGACCATGTGGGAGTGGTTCAGGAGAGCCGTGCTGCACTCGCTGTCCACGGCCCTCCTGCGCCTCTGGAAGTGGGTCCGGGCTTTCTGGTACAAAAATGGCCTCTTGACTCTCTCGATGCTGTCGGTTCTCACTGGATGCCTCCTGGGGTTCCTGCTGCGGGCACTGGAGCTGACAGACCTGGTAAGCCTGGCTGGGATGGTGGTGGGTGTGAGTGAGGTGGAGTGGGGCAGGGGAGCAAGCCCTGGTGCCAGAAAGGGTCCCAGATGGGCACAGACCCAAAAGCAAAGGCTCCTGCCTAAGGAAAACTCCTCAGCGCAGCTTTCTGCCCGTGGCTTTTCTTTTTTTCTTTCCTTTTTTTTTTTGACCAAAAAGTGCCAACAAATGCCCAAGTGATAGGACAAATCCTGCCGCCCTCCAACGGGAGCGGGGAGCTCTGGGTTGGACCCCATGGGGCTGCAGGAGCCTGGAAGTGGGATGGGGATGGGAAAGGGGGGAATGCTTACTCAGGTGCGAGATGCTCAGTAACAGGCTCCCCCCAACACCAGCAGCAGTGTTGGGGTCTGAGGGATGGGGTCCAGGAGAGGGGGTTTGAGGGATGGGGTCCAAGGGATGGGGTTCTCCCATTACTCTCCTCAGCTGTGTGCAATCAAAGCACATTTCTGTGCTCTGGAGAGGACCCAGCGAATAAATAGAGGGCTGGTGGGGAGCCTGGAGGGCTCTGAGGAGTCACCTTCCTTTGAGGAACCCTGGAGACAAATGCATTGGAGAAAATGCACCACAAAGGCGCGTTGGCTCAGCACTTCCCAGGAGCATCACACTGCGAAACGGCCCCGAGCTGAGCTCCGCTGGCATCGGGCAGCTGGGCTGCGGCTCAGCCCTGATCCTCAGCCCGGCTGCTGAGCCCAGCAGGGGGAATGCTGCTCCGGGAGAGCTCGGCTGGTGCTGGAACACCGCTGTGTTGCCCACTAGGATTTAGCAAAGTCTTGTCATTTCAATTAGGCCCTTCAGCATCAGCGCAGCAGGGATGATCTCGTTACTTAATTGAAGCTGGGTGTAATCTCCCTGCATCCCAGTGCACACACCCGTGAGGGCCCAGCCGCCACCCACACTGGGCATGAGGCTGCAGTCTTGGGGCTCCAGCCCCTCATCCTGCCATGCATCCAATTTACCCATCCTCTGCTCCAGCTCCATCCTGCCCCGTTGTCACAGCTCTGCTGGGGGCTTGGCAGCCACTAGACACTGTCCCCACTAGCGACTTTTGTGACAAATCTGGAGGAGAGCTGGAGAGGTGGCCGGTCCCTGCTTCCATCCCTGCAATGGGAAGGTGTCACAGAGCTGAGAGACCCACTGGCAGAGATGCTGTTCAGATCTGGCATTGCCCCTTGCACCCAGCTGAGCCCATCGCAGCTGCACTCTGCCTGAGCTCCCCGGGGACAGCAGCCATGTCCAGGGACACTGGGACAGTGCAGGGACAGCCCAGGGGAGCGATTGAACAGCTGCCTTGGCACCCTTCAAAGCCCCAGCACGGGGTGGTGGCTACTTTGGAGTAACCAAAAGTACCTGATTGTCCTGGGGCCAACTCAGATCCCTTCCTGGCACCGCTACAGTGGCACAGTGAAACTGGGGAGGTCAGGGATGGAGGGAGGGAAGGTGGAGGGATGGATGGATGGATGGATGGTGGGCAGAGATAGGGATGGAGGGAAGGAGGGATGCTGGCCAGGCTGCCGGTCCCACAAACCCCTCACTCTCTCCTTGGTCATGGCTGTGGGACCCAGACTTTGGGCGATGTGTCTGCAGCCCATCCCTGTGTCCGTGTGGGGGATATAGGGGTGGAGAAATGCCACAGCACCAAGATCGTCCCATGGATGGGCCAGACACCCACGGTCTCCCTGAGCTCGGCTTTGCCACCTGCAGCCGAGATATTCCCACCTTTTGTTGCTGCCAACAGCTTTGGGGCCTTTTTGCAGAGGCAGCCAAGCCTCTGCTCCCTGATAATGAGTGCAATAACTTTTGGGAGGAGCCAGTGGTGGGGCCGTGTGGACCATTCCCCAGAAGGCAACAGAACCAAGGATGTTTTTGGAAGGACACCAACCCCACGTGCCCCTCTCCTGTTCACAGCCAGGTTTGCCATGTGGTCAGTGTTCCCCAGCCCTGAGCCAACTCCCAGGAAGGGACAGCGGAGAAACGGCACCGTGGAGAGCCTCAAGGAGCGGCTGCCAGCTCAGAGCCAAGCTCAGAGCAGGGTCTGGTTGGGAAAAAGGCAGATATACCAAGTTTGAGCCCTTAACCCATAATCATTTACCTGACACACGCTCTGCTTTATGTGCAGGAGAAGCAGTATTTTTCTTTTCCTGGAGAACTCCTCATGAGGATGCTGAAGATGCTGATCCTGCCCTTGATCACCTCCAGGTAAGACATCACCTTCTGCTCTAAAGCACCATCTTTCCATCACGTTGAAAAGATTGCCCTGTGACCCTCCATTGAGGAGATAACCCTAAAATCACGTGGGGTGAGAATAACCCTGGCTCCAAGCAGCTGCAGTCAAGCAGCATCCCCTGGCTTGGTGTCCCTCAAACTCCAAGATTTCCCAGCAACAGTCTGGGACAAATCCTCACCTGGGTTTGGTAGGGATTTGCACCCAGGTCAGACAGCTGCAGTGGCTGGGGTGTTTCCCTTCTTCTGAGCAGCCCAGGACCATCCATGGGCAGTTGTGATGCGCTGTTTAACCTCAAAGCAGATTCCCTTAGAAGGATTTGAGAAAGTTCAGGTGGAAAACATAAGCATCCCCCTCTATCTGTGTTTGCAAATGCCCATTTCATTGGCCCATACAGACCCAGAAATAAGGAACAGAGCCAGCAGTCATCCTGGGGTCTAAGCAAGGTCTTGAAACTCTTATGTGGATGAACATATTGCAAACAATTGCTGGTGTGTGCTCATTAGGCACACAGAAATGGTCAGATCGTTTCCTTGAGGATGTGTAATTTCTCTGTTGTTTGTCAGAGTTTGCTTGTTGTCCCATTTGCCTCTGGTTTATTTTTGGGAGCAGTGTGGTCTCTGTCCTGGCCACACTTGGCCTGTTCAGTACCAGCCCTTGTGGAGATGTCTGCACTTCACCTCCCTCCCGGAGGCGTCTGAGGGTTCCCTTCACTCTCAGCCCTTCTGGCAGCTCAGTTGCTGAGTGATCCCGTCTGATCACTCTCCTGTCTGTGGGTGCGGGGTCTGCAGAGGCCTCCTGGGAGTTTTATTGCACATTAAATTGAACCAGGGATTTTTCTATAATTACTGAATGATGGTGAAGTGGTGTCTGCCCTCTGTGCACCATCCCAGAGGGGACTGGGCGTGCTCTGGAGCTGCCCAAGCTGGAAAGTACCACCCATGTTGGTGTTGCTTTTGTGGACTCTCTTGAGTTTCCAAGGCCCTTCTCCTCCTGGACTTGTGGCTGCTGAAGGGGATCTGTGGGCTGGCCACCACCTCAGCCACCCTGTGTGTCCCCAAGGTTGGCACCAACCCTTGCAGCCCCTCTGTTATGTCCTGTCTGAGGGTCAGGGCTTGGCTGGGTTCTGCAGGGGCTTAGTGTGGGTCTGAATGCACATGGGGCATCCTGCAGCCCCCAAACACTCACATTTCATAGAATCCTGGAATGCCCACCCTGGGCATCCCTGGCAGCGCTGTCCAAACGCTCCTGCAGCTCTGGCAGCCTCGGGGCTGGGACCATTCCCTGGGGAGCCTGGGCAGTGCCCAGCACCCTCGGGGGGAAGAACCTTTCCCTGAGATCCATCCCAAGCCCTGGCCCAGCTCCAGCCGTTCCCTGGGCTCCTGTCCCTGGCCCAGAGCAGAGCTCAACCCCGGCCCCTCCGCCTCCCCTCGGGAGGAGCTGCAGCCCCCGAGGAGCCTCCCCTCAGTCTCCTCTGCTGGGGCTGAACGAGCCAAGTGCCCTCAGCCGCTCCTCAGCCCCTTGCCCAGCTCCGTGTCCCTCCTTTGGACACTCTCCAGCAGCTCTGGATCCGTCTGATCTCGCGGTGCCCAAAGTGCCCCCAGCACTGGAGGTGAGGCCGCCCCAGCGCAGAGCAGAGCGGGACAATCCCTCCCTGGGCCTGGTGCCCCCCAGGACACGGTGGCTCTTTGGGCTGCCAGGACACACTGGGGACTCAAATCCAACTTGCCACCAACCAGGATCCCCAGGTCCCTTCCTGCGGTGCTGCTCTCCAGCCTCTCGTTCCCAGTCTGTCCCTGCACCCAGGGCTGCCCCATCCCAGGGCAGGATCCAGCGCTTGCTCTGTTAAACATCACACGGTTGGGGATTTCCCAATCCTCACATTTGTCAGGGTCTCTCTGTGGGGCCTCTCTGTCCCTGAAGGTGTCAGCAGTTCCTCCCAAGTGAGTGACCTCAGGAAAGCCACTCAGGACCTTCCAGGCCTGAGTGTCAACTTGTTCCCACCACCAGTGCTGTTCTCCCTCCTGGGGCAGCCTGTAATGCCCTCTCTATTTTTAGCTCAGTTTTGCTGAGAAGTAGCTTATGGGTTACTTCTTAGGAAAGCTTACGTGTGCATGAAATCTGAACCTGCAGCTCCCTCCTGGGGGCGTGGGGTCCATCCCCACCAGGATTTTTTGAACCTTGCTGGTACGTTCCTTTGCTGCTCACAGTGACGCACAGCAGTGGCACGAGGAGATGGAGATACAAGAGAACAGAATCTCACAAAAAAGGAGCAGCATCAGTTATTCAACGTAAAAATACACTAAGAATATAAACTTCTTAACCCTTGTAGAAAACAGAAAACATAGCCAGACCTTGAAAAGGGGCTCAGAGGTGTCTCTTGCCCTTCACAGCGCAGCTTGGGTTGTCACAAGCCCATCCTGGGTGTGAGACCCTGTGGGCACTGGCACAGGAATGTGCAAAAGGTGATGCCCTTAGGCTTTCCTTTAAAAAACCCACAGAAACCCCTCCCAGCTTGGAGATTTTGCCCATCAGACACACCTTGTGCAGTTTGGGGAGCAGACAGTGACCCCTCTGTTCTGTGCTGCAGCCTCATGTCTGGGCTGGCCACCATGGACTCCAAGGCCTGCGGGAAGATGGGGGTGATCACCATCACCTACTACCTTTGGACAACCTTCATGGCAGTGACCGTGGGGATCATCCTCGTGGTCAGCATCCACCCTGGCGCAGCTGCCCAGAAGGACGACTACTCCGTGGGGAAAGTGGTGCTCAGCTCCGCCGACGCGTTACTGGATTTGATCAGGTGTGTCACGGGATTCCAGCAGGAGCCAAGGCTGTGATAACGAGATCTTCCCAGAAGGTTCTGAGCTCCCAGAAGACACTGAGATCTCAAGGGAAACAGGAGAACCACTGGCCGGGTGCTGGTACCTCCAAGTCCAGCAATGTGGGGTTCGTTTTCCCCCCATCCATGTCCCTCTGGCCACTCTGTCACTGCCACTCCTCTCCCAAAGCCATCAGCAGAGGGGCACTGCAGCAGAGATCAGACAGAGCCATGTCCCCTGCAAGGTTTGGATTCTCCTCTGCAGCCCTAGCTGGGACCTGCCAAGCCTGGAGCTGGCCCCGGGCTGGG
This sequence comes from Pomatostomus ruficeps, assembly GCA_013400735.1. NCBI lineage: Eukaryota > Metazoa > Chordata > Aves > Passeriformes > Timaliidae > Pomatostomus > Pomatostomus ruficeps. Next base: position 24,491 of record VYZT01002605.1, read on the forward strand.
TTAAGGCAGCGGCTGGGGTTGCCTGGGGAGGGGTTGCAGCACAGACCCAGGGGCTGGGGGAGAATCTTCATTTCTGGAGGTACTGGATTGACTAGAGCAGGCTCTGAGCACGGGGCTGCAGGTGGCAGAGGTCCATCCCAGGCTTCAGCTTTCCACCAATCCCACTGACACACGGTTCTCAGTCCTGCTCTGAGTTCACTTCTCAGCGTTTCTTTGCTCTCAGCTTGCACAGCTGTCATGAGCTGTTGTTGGCTCTCTTGTCCTTCTCCAGACACTGTGCCCACCAGAAGCGCTGCCCAGGTTGCTCCCTCTGCTCTCACAAAACACTTTAGCCCTGTGTCATTGCTCTCTTACAGAAACATGTTTCCTTCTAACCTGGTTGAAGCTTCGTTTCAGCAGGTGAGTTCACCTGACCCCTCTGCAGCCAGGATGGAGCTCGGCTCCACACAGGGCTGCCTCTTTGCCCACCCACAACCCAGACAGGAGACCCTCCCTTCCCTTTCCCCTTTCCCCTTCCCCTTCCCCTTCCCTTCCCCTTTCCCCTTCCCTTCCCC
>VYZT01002605.1:25174-61496 GCA_013400735.1 Pomatostomus ruficeps
TTCCCTTCCCTTCCCTTCCCTTCCCTTCCCTTCCCTTCCCTTCCCCTTCCTCTGCATCCCCCCACACCCACCCCAGGGTGGGCACTCGAAGGCAGGAGGGTGCTGGGGTCACAGGTTCCCAGGGACCCCCGTGCCTGCCCTCTGCCTGCGAGGCTCCTGACAGCAGCAGCTCGGATCCCTTCCCGCAGATCCCGCTCCTGTGCAGCGGCTTTTTAGTCCCTGGGGAGGAGCAGCAGCGGGGTGGGCAGGCAGGGGAAGGGACACACAGAAGGGACGCTTGAGGGAACGTGGAGTGGTCAAAGGGGACAGACAGAGTAGCCAGGTGGGGTGGAGGACAGGGCAAACAAGCGAATTCATGGCTGGGAAAGCATCGGTAAAGCTGCCGGGAGGGAGGAGGGACCAGAGTGCTCCCCTAGCGCTGTGCTGGCAGCCCGCACTCACCAACACTGGGGACGCTCTGCAGCCAACAGCCCCAAGTCCCCTTGCCTGTCCCTCACTCCTCGTTTCCAGCAGCCTTTTACAGCCTGGAAACCAAACCTTCAACCTCCAGGGGCACCCAGCCTAGGGCGGCTTTGCCTCTGTGTTCAGAGCGGGATGGAGCTCATGCTGGCAGTGCACTCATCTCCCTCCTTTGCTTCTGTTCCAGTACCGAACTGTTCTTGTCCCGGTGGTGAAGTCTCCTGGTTTTCCAAAGATTCCAGAGAAACCTGTCAATTTTATTTACTTTGCACCTGATGACAAAAACCCTGAAATCCATCGGCCTGTGTTCCTTGAGCTGACACCTTCACCCGAGATGACCTACAGGACCCTGGCTGGGACCAGCAATGAGATGAATGTCCTGGGGATTGTCATCTTCTCAGCAACCATAGGTACCTGCTCCTCCACGGGCCCAGGGGCAGCCCAGGGTGGGACGAGGTTCTTTGAGCTTTAATTGCCCCAGTCCCTGGGAAGTGGGCCCAGCACAGAGCTCGTACCAAGGCCCTGTCAGCACCACCCGTGGTGGAGCTCACTGAAGCTGTAGGCTTTTTGCACCCCACATTTCCCATGTGAGCCTTCACAGCCCACGTGTGGGTCCCTGAGGGTTTTCAAACCTTACATAAGCTGGGGAGTCCTTTTAATGAGGTCTGAAGGGAGGTGTAACTTTGCAGAGGCTGCCTGGGACACAGCTCACCACAACGCCCCAAACCCTTCACACTCAGTGTGCAGCCCCTGAGCAGGCAGGAAGTGACAGTGGGGTCACGTTTGGTGCTGTTACAAACATATGGGAATTGCCCACAGGACTTTCTGAAGGAGGTAGGGAAGCATCCTGCATTGAACAGCTCGCAGTCCTGGGTGGACAAATGCTCAGCAGGAATTCTGGGAAGGAAGAAGGAGCAAGTGGTGGAGAGACATGTGCAAGAGAGTAGGTTTAAAGGGGAGAAAGTCTTCGAAAGGAGGAACTTGGAGCTGGCTTAAAGCATAAGAGGACACGGGGTGCAGGGCTGAGGGAGAAAGGGAGGAGGGAGGGATCAGGAGGGAAAAAGAGTAGGAGGCAGTGAGATGAGCATGGTGGCAGGATTATGTGTAGATTAAGAGGTGAGGGCAAGGAGCTTGAACTTTGTGTATAAGGAACCAAAAAGCCAATTAGAGGATTTGAGGGGTGGAGGCAGCACAGCCAGCACAGCATGGAGTGCACTGGAGTGCGGTCAGAGCCACGGAGAGCAGCCAGTTCTAAATGTGAGACCCCAGAGGAGCTGGCCACAGCGAGACTGGGCAGAGCCAGACCCCCTGACAGATCCTTACAGCCAGAAGACGTCCCTGGCAATCTCCTGTCCCAGCAACCAACACCCTCTGCAGACCTTGGACACCCAGGAAAGGTGCTGAGCTCCTCCCCACAGGACACGTGCCCCCCTCCAGCCCTGTCAAACCTGCAAGGAGAAGCTGCTTTGCTTTTCTAAGATTACACTTCACCACCCCTCCAGCGTGGGAGTGGGATCAGCCTAATTTAGGAGGCAGTGGGAGATCACCCGAGCCAGCCCCAGCCATCACCTGCACTCCCCATGTTTTGCCCAGGATGGATTAGAGCTCCACAAAGCCCCAGACTGGCAGAGCATCACCTGCACCAGGCACGGGCAGCTCGGTAAAGGGCGTTTGTACACCCACAGGATGCTCTCCCTAGGAGGAGACGCTGAATTAATGGGGTTTGCCTGACAGAAAACAGGAGGGGACAGGCAGGACACCACAGCCCCATGCCTTGGGAAACAGGGATCACCTCCTCCGTGCAGCAAGGTGGTGAGGGGGGGCAGGTGGAAGCTGGCTGAGCTCTCAGCAAAGTGCATTTGTGTTCAACACCAAAATGAGGCAGATTGTGAGGCTGAGACCATGGCATCCATGCAGCACCCACTGGGTACCCAGAGTGACTTTGCAATGAGGGGCGACCCCACACAGCTACTGCTGCTCTGACAGTTCCTCACTGTCCCTGAGGGCTTCTCTGTTGCTTTTGAAACCCATGAGAGGGCAGAGCATTCAAGATCCTTGCAGGAACCTGTCCATTTGCTTGGGCCATGTCTCCCAGATCAGCTCTGTAGGACCTGAAGAGAAATTACTTTTTTCCAAAGCAGCTGTTGTAGCCACCAAATACTGGATGAGTATCCACAGAGCTGAGATTTAAACATGCCATGCCTTGTCTCATTTCTGAAAGTTCTGGCAAAGGTGACTGCACCTCATCTCTCTTCTGAGCAAGGCAAGAGATCCAACCACCAACCAAGGGCCTCTTGGAGTCCTCAACCCTGAAGACTGAAGAGGGATGAGCAGGACAAGATCCAATTCATGTTCTTCTTCTCCAAGATAAAGCAGACACCTGCAGTGCTTCAAAATTAATTTTAGCCAACATAGTAAGAAGGACTTGCACCAAGCTGGAAATAAGATGGGCAAATGCTCAAAGGTTCCTTTTCCTTTTGCTTGAGGGGTTCCTGGAAAACCTCCCGGCCAGTGAATGCAATGGGGTTTAGCACTGGCAGACAGGACAGCACCATAACCCCTCTAACCATTCCTGTATTTCTGCTCTAGTATTCCTTCAACAGAAAATTAGGCTGGATTAGGTTAATGCAACATCAAAAGAAAAAAACAGACTTAGGAGAGAAGGCTTAATGCCTGTATCTAAGCAACTCACTCAGATCCTTCCTGATGTATCGCTGTACAGCCATGGGTGTTGTCACCACCATGGCACAGCCTGTGAGCCACCAGCACTGAACAGCCCAGCCCATGGGGGAACCGGGCACAGGACCAGGGGCCTGAGCACTGCTCAGTCACCGTGTGGCAGCCGGGACCCCTTTCACTCCAGAGCAGGGCAGGGATGCAGCACAGCATCACATCCTCCGCTGCAGAGAGCCCTAACACACCTTATCCTTAAAAAAACCCCATTTTTATTTCCAGAGTTCATTATTCTTGTATTACCGAACAGCAGTCCAGATATCCACATAATCCAGCTAATCCACCAGTTTATCCACCTCGGAAATGACTCCTCCAGCACTGAGCAGCAGTGAAGTTTATCTGTTTTCTGTGCAAGGAAGAGTCCAAGTCCTGGATTTGGGTCTGGTGGGGCTTTGTAGGAAAAGGCCAAATGCTTGTGTTTGCTGGGAACAGAGAACGGCCGTGACTCATAAGAGCACATGGCAACCTGTACTAAATCAGATTTTGCCCAGTGATGCCCCTTCTGTGGCTGCCAGAGCCTCAAGACACTTGGCCTGGCAGGTGCTGCTCCCGTGGTGCTCCGCAGGAATGTAACCTGCTGTGCTTGGTTGCAGGACTTCTCCTGGGAAAAATGGGCGAGCGAGGAGCCCCGCTGGTGAACGTGTGCCAGTGTCTGAACGAAGCAGTCATGAAAATTGTCTCAATGGCCGTTTGGTAAATCTGGTTTTGATTGATTCATTGATTGATTGATTGATTTTCTTTCCTGCTGTCTAATGGCAATGCTGGTCACAACGTCTGCAAGTATCTGTTGTGAGCACTGAATTTGTTTTCATGACTGTACCACACAGCATTAAACACTGCAATGTCTGTCCTGCAGGGCTGCAGCGATTGTTTCATCCTCACAATTTTTTATGCTCATTCTTTGCAGGTACTTCCCCTTTGGCATTGTGTTTCTCATAGCTGGAAAGATCCTGGAGATGGAAGATCCATCGGTTATAGGCCAGAAGCTGGGACTGTATGTCATTACAGTAGTGTCAGGGCTTGCCTTCCACGGAATCATCCTCTTGCCTCTGCTTTTTGTGCTCATCACCAAGAAAAACCCCTTTGCTTTCATCCAGGGGATACTGCAAGCCTTGCTGATCGCCTTAGCTACATCCTCCAGGTAGGAAAACGCGGCTGGAACCTGTGGATAGCGCAGAGCAGGGATCTGGTTTAGCAAGGGAGACACGGCTGTGTCCAGCCAGGAGAGCTCTGGCAGGACAGGTGTAACTCAGAGGGAAATTACGCTCCAGCACTATTTGAAATGGGAATGCTCCTGATTTCAGGAGGAAGCAGATGCGTGGCCCTGCCCTGGTTGGCAAAGCTGGGCAGCTCGTGGTGCTCTTCCACTCACCCTCTCCCAGGGTTTTCCCAGAGCAAACCAGCAATGTTTTTGTGTGTGTGTGCACACTTCATTCAATTGCTGCAGTCTTCTTTCCCTGAATTCAAACTAGGACTGTTGTAGGTGCTTTATAAACTGTATGGGGTTATGATCCTGGAATTTAACTGAAAACATCTAAAGCTCTTCTGAACACTCTGCTGACAATCTGAAACCAACTACAGTGTATCCCAAGTTCATCCACAGAAAAATCTTGCCTACTTTGAAAATACTTTAATCAATTTAGGTTATATTTATCTATTCTATGTTCATTGAAATACATTCCTTATAACAACGAAAAAAACTTCACACTATAAACTACCATCCTTTCCAGAAGACATACAAATTCAAACATTTTCCTGGAGAACATTTGACTAGGCAGAGGGTTTTTCTGGCCTCTCTGTTGCTTCTCCACATAATCCCAATAAAACCACCCAGACTGGGGATCCCATCAGCAGTGCCCATGGCTGCAACCGTTGCTTCTGCAACTCTTAATGACCTGGTCTCCTCCTGAACCTGGGCCTCCAGCTCTGTCTCCATCAGGCTTCTCCTTCCTCTGCTCTGCAGGCAGCTAAGGGAGGGAGAGCTGCCACAGAGGGAACACCCTGCTCCTTGTCCCAGCCCCATGGTGTGTGTTTAGGGCTGGGGCCACCGCGCTGCATCCAGAGCCTTTCCCAAATGCAGTCCCCGCCTCCTGGAGTCTGTTGCAATCCCACCGACTTCTGTGGTTTCCTTTCTTCAACCTGTTCTTCTTCCTCCGTTCCTCATCCCAGTTCCTGTGGGGCAGTTGTCATCTTCATGCTAGACAGAAACAAGAGGGAGAGGTCAGGGGTGCAGAAGCTGAGGCAGGCATCCCTCATGGAGGAGACAGGTGAGGACCACGGCAGCCTGGCTGGGCCCCACCACGGCAGCCTGGCTGGACCCCACCACGGCCAGTGCTGGCACACACTGCCCCACGCTCCAGGAGGTGCTGCAGGATTAACAGGGGCACCAGGGATATTCAACAGAGCTGCAGCCATGGCACACAGCTGGTTAACGCAGTGCCTTCAGCCACTGAAATGATATTCTGACATTTTCTCTCTCAGCCCGCAGCTCACCTGGCTAATGATGTCTATTCCCCAGGAGGCGAGAGCTGAAGAGACTTTCACAGCCACAGCAATTAGAGTAACACTGCGGCGTCTCCCCTCGGGAGGGCTGGCATTTCTGTCCCATCACACCGACTCCAAGTTATAAAGCCCAACACAGATGACAGACAATTACTGCTCTTTTCTTACCTCGCAGCTCAGCCACCCTACCCATCACCCTCAAGTGTCTCCTGGAGAACAACGGCATCGACAGGCGCGTGGCGCGGTTCGTGCTCCCCGTCGGGGCCACCATCAACATGGACGGCACCGCGCTCTACGAGGCGGTCGCTGCCATCTTCATTGCCCAGGTCAATGAGTATGAACTGGATTTGGGACAAATTATAACTATAAGGTAAAAGTTTCTTTGCAGCGGCCAGATTATTTCTTTCTATTCCTCTTTACAGACATTAGGACAACCTCTTGCATTTCTCCGGTTTGTAGAGATCTTGTTAAGGCACAGAGTGACCTTTGCAGGGAAGCTGAGGAGCAGGGGAGGGTGCAGCGTGTCCCAGTCCCTGTGTTATGTGCCAGGGAAAGCTGGGCCAGCTCTGCACCCCAGAATGTTCTGAAAGCCAAGGACTTTGCCTGTAGGGAAAAAAGCCTGGCTGCACAGACAAGGGCTGGAGCAGGTCAGCGCTGCAGGGCCAGTGGGTTACCTGAGAACAGAAGGATTTGTGCAGGTGCCATTTACTCCCCTTCAGGAATGGGATATGCTCATATTATAAGCAGGGAAATACAGCATGTAACTAAATAATAATTAAGTACATTTGCAAATATTTAGCAATTTTAAGGAGGGAGTCCCTACCCTGAAGAGAGGGGAGCACAGCCAGGTCACCCGCTGACAGCTCCTGCTGTGTGCAGGGGAATTTGTGATCAGCACCTGGGAACAGGGACGTGAAGGAAGCCAGATCCAATCCAATCCTTCCCCACAGGAATAACTTACTTTGCCATGCAAACACCCTGGTTTGAATTGTGCAGCCGCCTTCTCTTTGCAGCATCACGGCCTCGGCTGCCAGCATTGGGGCTGCCGGGATCCCGCAGTCCGGGCTCGTCACCATGGTCATTGTGCTCACCTCCGTGGGGCTGCCCACCGAGGACATCACCCTCATCATCGCTGTCGACTGGGCTCTGTAAGTGCTCTCCACGCCACTGCTACGGGCCGTGCCCAGGGTCAGTTCATGGTGATCTTCATCTTGATGGATGAAACCAGATTGCTCTCGAGACAGAAACTGTTGCTGGATTACACTTGTCACAGACAAATAAACACACAGCTTGTGAAATGTGCCATTCTAAGATACAAACAAAGTGAGTCACTAGGTGAGAAACCACAGAGAGAAGATGCTGAGTTACAGAACTGACACATGGGTGGCTGTTTGTACTTCACAGCCCCCCAGGGAGAAGAGGGAACAGTGCCAGGTATCACGGCTGCTTTTCTCTTTCCCTCGTATAAAGAAAGATTAACACAGTTCAACCTTTCAGCATCACAGGGTACCCAGCACAGCTGGCACTTTCTACTGATGTGAGAGGTGCCTGGGTAGGCAAGGGAGGAGCAGTGGCTGGATCTACAGGATTTCTTCTCGAGAGGCATCTCAAGGAGTTTTCTGACTTGCTGAGGCAGCTCTGCCTGCACTGAGCACAGCAGTGCCTGTCCCAGGTGGGGAGGTGGCACTGGCAGGTGGCACTGCCCCCCCAGGCAGGGTGGCGCAGGTGCTGCCCTAGCACGGGGCTCACCCAGGGACCGTTTTCCCTCTGTATCTGCAACACCAACACAGCACTGGGCAACGCCAGTGGGAGGGACACTCAGGATGGGGTTGACATGTTCCAAAGCCATCAACCCCCTGGGCACGCTGGCTGTGGCCACCCCCTGCATCGTGGCGCTGTCTCTCTGCAGGGACCGACTACGAACGATGACCAACGTCCTCGGGGACGCCCTGGCTGCCGGCATCATAGCACACGTCTGTGAGAAGGACTTTGCCCCAAAGCCCCCCCCGGTACGTACGGCATGGTGGGAGGGCAGGGGGCCGTGGGACATGGCAGGATAGGCACAAGGCACCTGCTCACTGCAGAAATTAAAACTCTGCTCTTTCTTTTTGCAGCAAGACCCAGTGAGCAACACAGACAAGTTTCCTTCTGCAGAGGCCTCGCACCTGCATCCCAAAGACAATGTGATTGAAATGATTGAAGAAACCTTGTTGGATCAGACAGGAGTTCACTATAACATCTGCCAGGTGTAGAGAACAGCATTCCTGCTCCCAGGAATGACATCTTGGTGCTAAACACTGACATTGGGAGTGTCGAATATGGATGCTCTGCAAGATAAAGGCCTTACTTGGCACAAAAAGCGGGAAAATCCTCTTATCCTTTTAAGACTGTGGGTCTCCCAGCAGGTACCCAGAGAGCATGGCTCTGCCACTGGGGCAGGGAGCCAGCTCCTCCCTGCACCTGAGGACACAGCTGGGAGCCTGCTGCCCTGTCTTAAATGGCTGGGTTTGAAGGATTTATAACTCCCATTTTTCCAAGCTCAGCTGTTTTTGAAAGCTAGGGAGGGGAGCAGGTGTTAGCAGACTGGATTTGTTGAGAATGCAGTAGGAATGGGACATAACTCTGAACCCTCTGGCCAGCAGCTCTTCCCTGGAGGCCAGGCTGTGCTCCAGAAGCTTTTGTTTTCCTTATTATAGAGATTAATTTTTTTAATCATTGCTTTTTATTTTACTACTTGGTTCTCATCTGAAAACCAAGATTAAGTGAATTTTTGTCTAGAGCTCAAAATCCAAGTGGGACATAACTGGATTTCCCAGCTGCCAGGGACAGGGCAGCTGAGCTGTTGCACTCACAGGGATCCACAGGCTGGAGGAAAGGCAGGACCAGCTGCACACCTGTCTCTGCAGGTTTTATTACTCAGCTGTTTTATTACAGAGAACTAATTAACCAGGTCCAATTGCAACTGTGTTGATTCTCCCAGCTAAGGATCTGTCCCCAAGATGAAATTCCAATTACAGCCTTAAAATCCAGGCTTCCCAGGGCCGCCTTCTACACAAAAGCCTTTTATATCAACGATTCATGTCACTGAATTAATTTTTCTCTCAAAATGTCATCTCATCCCTTTTCTCCCTCTTGCTCTTTCCTGCCACAGCATTAGGACTCGTAACACAGCTCAGACCCCCACTCACATCACTGAACTGTTCTCCAATTGCACATAAAGAAAACATTTTCTGTGCAGAATGCTTTCATGCTGAAGTCAGAGGTTGTAAAAAATTTTCTAATTTAGAAGAAATATTCATTCCAGTTTTGCCAAATGAAAAGCAGAAACTATTAAATACCATAAACCAGCTTTTGCACAAAACCTAGTCATCTTCTATTAACTAAAAAAAGCCTTCACAGAAACAGAATCCTGGGCAATGTAAGCTTGTGACACTGCTGTTAACTTTAGGCTTTTTCACCATTTCTCCTTGGTAAGGTTAACTAATATCTTCTTAAACACTACAGCCCAACTGCTCTTCAATAGCAGCAGTCACATCATTTGCAAACCCAAAATATTCACATTTCAAATCAATCTCTGCAGCTTCCCTGGACATCCCTCCCTCCTTTCCTGAGCATTTATACCTTGATACATCACATGCTGGTTCAGCATCAATGGCTCTGAAGGGTTTTGTGGTTGTTCCTCCATAACAGGAGTGAGCTCAGGTACCCAGAAACCCCTGGGAGATGCTGGTGAACACTGGGGAGGCTCCAGGCAGCCCCAGCTCTGGGACAAGGATCCGAGTATCCCATCTGTCTGCAACAGTTACCCACATCCCCCAAACACAGCTGGACAGACACTTCCAATGCACCTGCTCCACGGTAATAATTAAACCAGGCAAGATGTGAGACCTTTCTGGTGCAGTCACTGGTGCATGGGAGCACCCACGCCCCTCACTGGATGCCCTGGGTGAGCCCAGGATGATCAGCACAGGCAGCAGAGATGAGCCCCACTTTCACATTCATTCTCCTCTCATTAATGAGCTCTGGCTATTACAGCAGACAATTAACGCTGCAACAAAAGGCAGGACTGAATGTCCACGGCAGAGGTCCTTGAATGAGCACTGGGGCTGTAGGATGAGCCTCTGGCAGTCACTCCCATCACTGAGCTCTGGCTGCTGCAGACCAGACCACCTTATCCCTGGCCCCGGAAGCTGCAGTCACACTAAAACCACTTGAACAGCACATCCTAGAGCTCACTGGAACAAAGAACAAATTATTACTGAAAAAACTGAATATTGTATCTCATTAATAAATCTAGAGCTGGTCAATTCAACCCCACTCTGTACAACTTGCCCCAGGGGCTGCAAGTCCTGTGCTTTATCAATCCCAGAACGGTTTGGATTGGAAAGGAACTTAAAGCTCATCTCCTTCCTTTCCCTGCCATGGGCACGGATATCTTCCACTAGACCAGGTTCTCCAAGCCCTGTCCCACCTGGCCTTGAATGTGTTGGTAACATCTCTTAGTATCTGCCGAGATCCACATTAGCAGAGTTTAGATTTTGGAAATCAGCTGCAGTACGTTGGTGCCAGCAAGGTTAAAATAAAGTGGCAGAGTCCACACAGCCTTGTACCTTGTGACAAATACAGAGCCCAGCAGCCTCAAAACTGGGCTGTCATCACTGTGCCCCTCTAACAGGATAAAACAAGGGCAAAAAATAATTTAGGTGCTTCTGAAAGTCTGTTTGTGGTCTGGTATAGAGGGAAGGCATCGTTATTGATGGGGAAAAGCCAAAGACAGCAAGGACAAACCATTTTCAGCACTGCACACAGGTGCAGGAAACGCACCTGAACACCTCTAACAGGGTGGAAATTGTGGAAAAGTAAATGAAGCAGATTTACCAGATGGCCCAGCTGGTGAGGGGCCCAATGTCCCGGCCTCTGCCCTTGGCATGGCACCATCCCAACCTCACCTGTGTTTTCAATGAGCTGCTGCTGGGGGAAAACTGACACCAGTGTTTATCTGCTGCTCAGAGGGGAAGAGCAGCCTCCCCGTGCCAGCTGGTGACACCCCTGGAACCCCAGAATGTCAACAAGGCCTTTGCAGAGAGCAACACATACTCATCAGGGGTGAGGAACGCAAGATTTCTAGAAGAGGAGAAAGGAGCAGAGTCTGGACAAAGTCACTGGGCATCACCTGGAGGAGTTTTCTTCTGTCCCAACTGCATTTAGGAGACCAGGGCAGAAGGGAGGTGAAGTTCCACATGTCCCACAACAGGAAAATGGAAGTGTGTTGCTTGGCAAACTGAAACTCATCTATTCAGCTTCAAAAAAGGTAAAAACAAGGTAGCTCGGGCACTGCCCAGGCTCCCCAGGGAATGGTCCCGGCCCTGAGGCTGCCAGAGCTGCAGGAGCGTTTGGACAGCGCTGCCAGGGATGCCCAGGGTGGGATTGTTGGGGGGTCTGTGCAGGGCCAGGGGTTGGATCCATGATCCTTGTGGGTTCCTTCAAACTCAGGGTATTCTGTGGTTCTATAATTAAATTCTACTGACTGATACACTGAACCTTCAAAGTATTTTTAACTATTTTTCCAGACACCTGTAAGAAAAAGAGCCTCTCTCTGTTCTAACACTGAAAATCCAACTCTTATTTCCGTGTAATTGGAGAAGCACAGGCACTGCAAGGCACACACCCTACAGCACAGAAATCTGGTGCACAGCAAGCACACGAGCTCAAACTGTATTTCTTCCTTGGAAATCCTTGTTTTCCTTAAAGCAACAAAAATCTCAGCTGCTATGGTAATACAGGTGATCCCTGGGTTATGGTTGCTGTGTCTAATATTGTAATAAAGCTGGAGAGCAACTGGGTGAGGGAATTTGGCTGTTGAACAAGTGTTATTTTACTGAAAAAAAAATTCAAAAAAAGCTACTTTGGTGAACTAAAATCCATGTGAAAGGTATTTATGAGATCTGTGGTTATTAAGCAAAAGGAAAAGTTGAAGCAACCCTTGGCTTTGGGGTACTTCTCAGACATGGGAAGAAAACCCATCTATCAGCCACATGAGCCTTGACCGGGGAATGACATTTCCACAGTGGTATTGGGAATTTGAGGATGTACCTGACCATAAACACTAAGCTTAAATTAATTTTCATTGAACTGAATGACTCAAGTGTATACTTTATTCAAAATACGTTGGTTTGTTCCTACAACTCATGGATAAGTGCCTCGATCATACAGATTGGCTCCTTTCTGTGCATCAGTTATCTTCCAGAGCACAAGTTATTTTTACATATCTGAATTTATAAAAACTGTGAGTTTTGATCAGGGACTTTCACTTTTACATTATTTTCACACCTTTTTGGGATGTATAAATGGAGTTCAAAGGGCACAGCCAGCAGAGCACTGCAGCCATCCTTCCTTTGGACCACAATGTGCCTCAGTTTGTGTTTTACTATAATTGAAAAAAATAATAAAATAACTCAATGCTACAGCATGTAGCAAAATACAATCCAAACAACAAATGTGAAAACCAGCCCAAAACTCTCTTAATTTAAACTACTACCTACTTCAAAATTAGTCTGTGCAAGTTTTCTAAAATTATTTTGAAAATTCCATCCACAGGAAGTTTTGAAGGTAATTACTTAAATCTATTAAAACATCAGGTTTCTCTGTAAAACCAGATTTCTAAAGCAGCTCTGAACGACACAAATGGCTCAAGTAACTTTTTTTTTAGCCACTAAATGCTGCTCTAAGGAGTGACTGCCTCCCTAGGGATGTGTTTTCTGCCTCTTCCTTTCCGATTCACTACACATATTTGTTTTCTTGATGAATTCCTCATTTTGTCTGATGTGATAATAAAACTTTCTAGAAAATCTGAATGAATTATTTCAGTCCTCCCTGCAGGCCAGTGCAGCTCAGTCCATTACTCAGGGGTTACTCACACCACAGCCCAGGGCCAGGGCAGATCCCGCTCAGAACACAGCGCTACGGGAGCACAGCAGGACACAGGACACGTCAGTGCTGCGTTCATGGGACCACTGAAAACTGTTCAACAGTTCACAGCTCAGACCTAGCTCATCAATTGCCATGCAGTGTTCAAATGCAGAGAATCTCATTCCCATCCCCTGCCATGGGCAGGGACACCTCCCACTATACCAGGCTGCTCCCAGCCCCGGCCAGCCTGGCCTTGGGCACTGCCAGGGATCCAGGGGCAGCCACAGCTGCTCTGGCCACCCTGGGCCAGGGCCTCACCACACTCACAGCCAAGAATTCCTGCCCAATATCCCATCTAACCCTGCCCTCTGGCACTGGGAAGCCATTCCCTGGGTCCTGTCCCTCCAGGCCCTTGTTCAAAGTCCCTCTCTGGGTCTCTTGCAGCCTCCCCTAAAAGCTGCATCTGCACCTTTGCTGGGCCTTCAGGGCTGGAGTTTAGACCCCCCCACGGCCCTGCTGATCCCATCAGCCCCCCGCCATGCACAGCACAGGGTGCAGAGGTGCCCCATGGACTCGTTACCTTGGGCCTCCACCAGCTTGCAGCGTGTTCCACCTCACCATGCTCGGCATTCTGCAGATGCAGACTTCTCATTTCAGGATTCAGTGCGGGGAGGAAGCTGCAGCATCCCTGTGTAAGATGCTTCAAAATCCACGTCAGGAGTAGCCAGACTTGTGCAGATCCAGAGGTCCTGGCACCCAGGTGTGCAATGTGCACTTACCTTTGTTTTCTAGAAGCTTCGTGTCTCATTTAAACCACACAGATGAAGTGCCCTGTAGCCAACAGTGAGCACCAGGAACCTTTCTGAGCAGTACATCTCAGGATTTAGGAGCAGATGTCTTCAGAAGGCTCTTACTGATGGGTTTGGACTGGGTGCTAAGATTTTAATAGGTTGAGTCAGTAGGATGAATCCCACCCTAAATTACATGTCTGAGCAAGAGACCTATTTTTAGAATCCTGAGCCTTCAAACTGTGAAAGGCCAGATTTTAGCTTTCATTCTGAGCCATGGACTCACCCAAACACAGACAGGAAAGAACAGTAAGGCTGACACATTACACCCAACCCAAAACTTGCTGCTCCACTTACCTGGCCATTTCACCCCAGAGATCTTCTACTCGCTGTCCTTCCTTGAAACACAACAACATGGGTATTTGGCCATTCTCATCCTTCTTTCCCTTTCAATATTGCTGGAGTCTTCAACCATCTGCAAAGCAGGATTTAAAACCACATCCTGGTGCTAAAACATTGAGAAGAGCAGTGTCATGACCCCAACTTCAGAACACTGTGTTGTCTCCAGACATCTCACTCCATTTCTCTGTCTTGCTGTCTCTACCCCAAGCAGCTACTTACTTGACAGGCTGCAATCACTAGAGACAGACAAAGCACATGCTCCTTGCACTTACAGTCTGGCAGACATCTGCTGGTGGTGTCACAGCTTGAGCCAGGCTAAATTCCTCTCAGTTCTCCTCCTAATAAGAGCAAAATGCCAATCCTGACCTTTAATTGTTCATTTCTACTGCTTGTGTATCAAGGGACTCTTCCCCACAGGATGCTGCATCCACCCAGCTGTTATTCAGAGTTATGAGCTGCGCTTCACGACCATGCTTCCCTCCAACCTGAGCACCAATCTGCATTTCCTAGACCTGAAGCCTTAAGTAGGAAATGAAACATTCATACACATCCTTCCCAAGCAGCAGTTACCCACTTGCTCACAACCAGTTACCAAAGCTGAACTCTGTTCTAATTCACATCCCCACCTTTCCATGCAGGTGCAAACCAAACACCCAGAGAACTGCTCAGGCTCTGGGTTCACCTATGGACCTGAATTATTTCACCTTTTGAACCCACAATCATAAAATCTGCCTTTCCCTCATGATCCAGCAAAGGCAGGAGCTCAGTGAGCAGGAGCCAAGGTGAGTCTCAGCAGTGACACAGCCAAGCAGCAGAGAACAGAAACAACCTGGTGAGTCCCACTGCTCAGGGTGAACACCACACGTCCCCCAGCAGCTCTACTGGAGCATTAACCTCCAAAAATTGGCAGATATAAAACCAGAGACAGAAGAACCCTGTAAATGGGCAGATACAAACAACCAGGACTCCTCTTCCATTGTCCATCGCACCCTTAAAGCACCCAAGCACAGCTGGAAAAAGAAAGCACCCACCAGGAACATCTGCTGCTGCCAGTGCCAACGGCCACACGATCCCACCTCCTCTGAATGAGGCTGGGGACAAGGACCACCACATCCTGGTACCCAAAGCAAATGGCCTCATAACACCTTGTTTTTTAAGGAAGAACCCAGGGGTGGGTGCCTGTAGCAACACAGCTGTGGCAGCGAGTTCTGGGCAGAGAGAAACCCCTCCTGTGTGCACAGCAGGTAAGTTCTGTGCTCCTCACCAAACCCCCCTCCAGCTGGATTTCACCTGCAACCATCAGGAACACTCTGCTTCAACCCAGCATTACAAAGATAGCTCTGAGGGGGATACTGATTCAGTGACAACTCCCACAACTCCTTGGCTGGTTCGGGACAGCAAACAGCCACGTCCATCATCACTGCAGTGCCAGCACTGACTTTACCTGAGAAATGGGTTGAGCTGGGTGAAGTTTTTAACAGCAGGTTTCTGGTGTGCACATTTCACTCTCATCACTGCATGCTCACCCTACAGGACACTCTCACTTCCCTCATCTCCCACCCCCCCATGAGGAAAACCACCAAATTGCTCAGCTGGTTCCCTGTCGGAATAAGCAAGGCAGAACGGTTCAGTTCAGCACAAACGTGTGACACAAGGCTTGGGCCTCTCCATCTATCTTCTCATAAGCAAAACCAGTTCAACAGCAGTGCCACATGCTGCCCCTGGGAATGGGACACCCACAAAGCTTCTCTACTCCAGCTTCCCTGGGAGAAAGAAATCACTATCTGCCCATTCTGAGCCTCCTGTTTGACCAACCCCTGAACCACAGATGCATCAAGATTTTGAACTTCTCATCAGCAGTTTTCCACTGCATTTTCATAAACATGTGACAATATTGACAGCAGACTGCCAAATCCTGTCCTGGAAGAATTTCCCCATTCCCAGCATTGTGCATGTCCCAGCCAAAGGATACAGACCGGTGGCACACAGATGTAAATGGACCCCCCCCCACCAAGAAGTTCTTCTGGGGAGCTGAAGTCCTGTGTCACAAGATGCTACAAAGCACCTGACCAAGCCTGTGGGACTCACTCTCCTACTCCCCCAGACCCTGAACAATTTGCAGCCAAAGCTCCCTCTCACAGCTCTGTCCCACATCCCCGTCATCCCTGTCACAGCTCCTGAACACGTCCGTGTCTGTGCACTCCTCTGCATCACGGCCGACCCACGCTCTGGGCAGGAGCATTCACACTCCCTCTGCCTCTCCAAAACCTCTCCTCATACAGGAGAGTGGGAACGGGGAAGTCACAGAAGAGCTACAGCGTCTCTCCCCAACTTCCAGCAGAGGATGCCATAGTACAGGAGTGATACTTCAACATAGGTAAATGCTGAAAATGCATCCCAAAGATGTGGGAAATTAGTAATACCCCACCAGCTGAAAACTTTCTGCTTCCCTTCCAGGCTGCCTTCTTTAAAGGAACTCCCATCCTAAATTTCCTGTACTTGTAGGTACCAAAGTTTAATGGTATTCAACACCATAACAAATGCTTTACAAAAGTCCAGGTAAATGGGAGTTAGTGAATTTAAAAAATCTATTTACTTATTATTCTCAAAGAAACCCACCAAATTATTAATTCTCTGACAAAATGTATTTGAACATTTTCATTTAGTTCTGTATCTTTAAATCTGTTATTCAGAATTTGAAGCACGTGGCTTTAGAGTAGTTTTCTAGGCCATGCCTTGGTGCCTCCTCATTTCAGAGCCCCTTGGAAGCTGTCACAGCCTTGACTCCCTGCTTCAGCACTTTGCAGGGTTAAGTGTCCTGTCCATGGACACAGCCAGAGATCAGTGTAACAGGGTTGTACCAGCCCATGCCATACACCCCTAATACTCATTTGTCTGGGATGTGCCCTTTTCCACGCATGAAACACTGCCAGGAGGGACAAGTTAATGTTCTTCCTACCAGAGCTCCCGTGCTAACAATGCACTTATGTTCAAGATTGCTTCTCTCCTGGTTTTAGCACAGCCACTCCCTTGTAGGTTCTTGCACTTCCATTGCCCAACCTTCTGTCACCAACACATTAGACATTAGACATGTTCTTCTGTAATGTCAGGAACTGTGATATGAACGTGGGAAGACCAATATCAGAGCAAATATTCCATTGCAAACACTCATTCCTCAAAGTCCCCAGCAATCCACCAGGACATGACGCTCACACGTGCCCAGCTGAGCACCAAGATCAAGAGGGAAGCACAAAGCAGTTTCCATCTTAAAGCTCTTGCTCTGCCTTTGAGTATCACAGTGTTTAAGGAAGAGAAGATGCAAATCAGAGTAGCTAGAATGTTCTCCAGGAACTGTTACAGTGTTGGAGGCACCACTGCCCTGGAATAAATCACCTGGTGCAAGTCCTTATGAGCTACCTGAGTGACTGAACAAGCACAGTGAGTCAAACCTCAAACCTGAACTTTATATTGTTCAGAAAAGCGGCTCTGAACACACTGGGACAAGGCTTTGCTATGTGTAATCTAAAAAAGCATGAGCAGCCCTGATGTCTCTCCAGGAATCCAGTGCTGGGGGCAGAGGGGCCTGGCCGTGCACCCCGGGCTATCGTGCCGTGTGCCGTGGCAAGCGCAGTCAGTCACTGCCATCCCTCTAGAACCACAGTCCTTCTTGCAGCTGAATTGTCTTCCTTCCTCCATTCCTGCAGTAAGAAAGGATTAAAACATTAAGGCCCATGAAATATAGTAAAACAGAAAGGGTAAAATACAGAGTGGAAGTGGCTTAAAACAAGATCACTGATTCCCAAAGTCGCTGCCTCCCATGGAGTGACAGCACCGCATCTCACAGGGAGAAGGGAATGGGAGGTGCTCCCTCAGCAGCAGTGATATGGTGCAGTACAGGACCACTGCTGAAAAATATTGATACAATATATGGATATAGCTGTTTTCTAGAGTTAGAAAAATGTGAATGTTAAATTCTTTCCCTGGATGTTAAACTCTTTCCCTGATGGACACAGCTCGCTCCTAACACCACTGTACCCTTGTGACCAATGCCTTAGAAAGCTTCACATAATCTTGTTTTTTTAAGGATATCCATCTCTGCATGAATTACCTCTGCACTGTGCAGGATGTGGGACAGTGCAGATGTGCCATTTCACATGTGCTATATATAGCATTGATACAGCAGAGACACAGCAGGAACACGCACAGCTGACTCTAAATAAAATATAAATACAGTCCACGTATGTGCTACTACACACAGGTATTACATGTGTACACACACATACAACTGTGTATGCACTCTGTGTATATGCACTCTGTGTCTCCTGAAAGATGCAGAGCAGAAGGAACAACCCAGGACAGAAAGGTAAAGCAGGATACACAGTCACAAAAGTGTTTCATCACAAATTCTGCAAGTCTGGTAAGACCAAGCTCAAACCCCTCTGTGCCAGGACTGAGAAGCACATGAGCTACTTACCCCAGCTGTTCATGGGCTGCACGACAGCCTTGGAGTTCTGCCAGTGCCAGTGCCTGCTCCTCCCATGACACTGGAGCCGGAGCCCACAGCAGGAAGCAGCGCAGCATTGCTTACACTGCCCCAACTCTGCTCCCAAGCCAAACCACTCCTGCTCTGCTCTCCTCTAGGAGCCTTCTCTTGGGGCAGAATCTGTTCCAACACATTCAAACAGTAGGTTTAACAGGTTTGTTAAAGTAGGTTTAACAGCTCCTCTGATCCCTGCTCTGAGAACACAGGAAGCCTCAAACTTATTTTTATTAAACTCAGTTCTTTGTAAGCTCCAGTTTGAGCATATGCTCTTTTATAGGCATGGAGATCCAGCCCTGCAGGGAGAAGTCAGTCCATTCTGAAAAGTTCAACCTTTAGAACATTATAAACCACACTTAAAATTCAAATAAAGAAAGTCTGCATTTTAACTGTGCCAAATTTGGTTTAAATTAATTTTGTTGCAATGAAATATTATTTGCCAATGAGATCAATGAGATGTTAGTACAAGTTATGTTCTGACAAACTAGATTCAGAGTCCCATTTTGCTCATCACTGTTTCTATACATAAACACTTCAAAAAAAAAGAGAAAAAAGAAAGTGTGTCACAGTGCAAAGAGCAAAACATCGTGATTTATTCACCCTCATTCAGCTGCACAGGTAACACACATGTAAAACCATTCCCAAACGTTCCACTTCCCCTTCCTGCTGTCAGTGCAGGATGGAAGCAGAGGGCAGTTTAGGTAAAAGAATGGCAGGTTCAAAAATCAGGACTCTAAAGAAGAGGAGATATTTGGGGAACAGGCAGAGCCCCTCTGACACTGAGCTGCTGCTGAGCTGGGGAAGCACGAGGGGAATGACGGGAGGGGGGGATGGCAGCCAGGCTTTCTTTAAATAGCTGCTCACTGGCACTGCTGGGACAGAATCCAGAGCAAGTGCACCGTTAGCACGACCCAGGACATTTCTTACTGTCATATTCTTACCCCCCCCCCGCCTTTTTTTTTAAAGGACAGGAAATACAGAGAAAAGGATTCAGACCTCTTTCTCTAACATATCAGTTTAACACCTTTTTTCTCCCCCCCTGCCTCTCCCCTTTCTTTTTCACTGTTGTGGAAATGAAGGGGGTGAAATTTGGAAGCAGGATACTACAACAGCAGAGCAAGGAGGGGGAATAATCAAAAGCCAGGGAGTCTGTCAGGAATTCTGCAAAACCAGCGTCCCTGCCTGGGGGTTAATGGGTCTACACTAAGTTTACTGGTTTGCTTTTAAAAAAAGAGCCATTTCTGAGGGGCTAGAACTTCACATGACCGTGTCTGTTATTAAGCTTTTTGCAATTTAATACGTGTTTTCCCTCGTGATTTTTCATAGAAGAAAAAGATGGAAAATACAACAGTGGTCAAAATGAACGTGAGCAAAGCGAACCACATGGGATGAACTCTGGTGGGAGCAGGAATGGAGAAGGTGCTCCAGCTCCATGCAAAGGAAAACCCAGGAAAGGTCTAAATCCTGACAAAGCATTCCTGAGTACACCAGATGCTGCATATTCAACAATCCACTGATATACTGGTGGGAACAGAAATTCTCATTTCTGCTCTTTACCAATTTAGCACAACGAGTAATTCCATATGGCAAACAGTATTGAACTGAGAAATTCCCATCACAGAAAAAATAACTGCAAATCTAAAAACTCCTGAGCTGGAGGGGATCCTGAGATGAGTCAGAATTGCCACATGTTCCATGATATCATACATGAAACACTATTTATATTTCTTATTTTACATCACTTTTCACAGTAAGCCATTAAGAGAAAAATTCAGAGCCAACATCTCAAAGGTACAACAATTAGCCCAGCTCTGAGAGGGATTATTTCTGTGACTGAAGGACAGGAGGCACCTGCTGAAACGCAGCAGGACAGACTTCAGCTTACCAGAACTAGAAGTTTGTGTTGGTGAAGAAGGGACTAAGACTGGAACACGGTCTGTGCAGAGGCAGCAGGGTTATGTGTGTTCCTTCAACCAAAAGGAGGTGGTTTCAGCAGCATTTCTGGAAAAGGCCCCTTACAGAACCTCCCCCGGGGTGTGACCGGGGGGTGTCTGTCCTGGCCCAGCCTCGCCCGAGGAGCCAGGGAGCCTGACCTGCACTGATGGTCCCTTCTCACGGAATCACAGCTGTCAGGCTGGAAAAGCCCTCTGAGGTAACCAAGTCCAACAACCACCACGTTCACCACTAGCCCATGTCCCCAGGTGCCACACCCACACGTTTCTGGAACACTTCCAGGGATGGTGACCCCACCACTGCCCAGGACAGCCTGTGCCAGGGCTGGACAAGCCTGGCACAATTTGCAGAAACTCTTCATCCAATCTCAATCTCCTCTGGGCCAATTTAAGGTGTTCCCCCAAGAGCTCCCTGAAGAAGTTTCACTACACATTTCTGAGTAACCATGTAGCTGGGCTTTGGATTTGGTTTAATCAGGAAGAAAAATGTAAGATAAAGACAACCACTTTTTTCCTGAAAAATTAAAAGGAAACTAAGCCCCTTCTTTTAATTCCATCTTTCTAACAAGGCCGCAAGCTACAGAATCTTTAGTGGAGGAACCTTGGTTGGCCTATTCCTGAACACAGTTCAGATTCTTCTGAAAACATGTCAAATTCCAAACTGCACAATAATAATCCAATTCCTGCAGGGAAAAAAAGACAAAATATGAACAATTAAGTAAAAGCCTAATTCTATTTTGAAGTACATCACCCTTCACCAGGGCTCAAGTAAAAGCAACCCGAGTATGTTCCGAACAAGTGCTCAACAAAACCAGTCATGAACATGTGGCAAAAGTACAAAACTCCTTTGCAATATTAACAGATAATGTAATTTAAGTCTTAACACCAGTGTAAAATATCTACGAGTTGTTTCATTTAATTTTGAAAATCCATATAGAAAACAATGTTCATAACTCCATCCACAGGATTCTACAAAGCTGCTGCTTCATCAACAAATCTTTGAACTGTTTCAATATGAAAATTCCATTTTTTCAAACTGCTCAAAAATCATTGCAGAGAATTTCCAAGCACTTGAATTGAAGCACAACCAAAGGATGAACTTGGTACATTTTTGCAGGTATTTCTAAAATAAGTTAATTTACATAAATCATCTCAAAATAACACAATGGGATTCAACTTCATTTTAGACATTTGGAAAGCAGTGTCATACTTTATTTAAAATAAACCCATGTAAAAACAAAGTTTAAATGAAAATGGTACCTGAAAAATAAATTATTTGATATAAAACAAATCAATAACTTAAAAACACACTAAATATACAAAATGTGTAACCATACACTGTACAGTATGGAAAGCAATCGATAAAACCTTCTGTCCCACAAACAGATTAATTTATAAACAAAAGATTACATAAGTTAAAGGAAAGGAAATCAATAAAAAGACTAGAAGTACAGTATTATTCAAATTACTCATCAAATAAAGGTTTATCCCAACTTATGTTTCAAATGTCAAGTCATTTTCTTCTCAATGACCAAGTGAAAAAGTTCAGCCATACCACTAAAAACTTGCTCAAAAATGTTTAAAAATAAGGAACAACAGTAGGAGAATATTGAGATTCTAAACTGTGAACACAGAAGCAATTTTCCAAGGTTTCAGGTGGCAGTTCTACCATTACTGTTTTCCCATCATTAGCAACGAAAGAGAATTTCAGTGCTGAAAACTCCACTCAACAGAAAAATATTTCTAAACCTTCGTTGCTGTTTGACTGAGTGTGACCTAGAAGGAATCACCAGGGCTGAAGGTCAAACCCGCTCACGGGGTGCTGGGTTACGCTTTAGAGATCATAAAGCCTTTGACTGGTTTTAAATCGTGCAGGAGGAGAAAGCAGCACTTTGAGCTTGGTTTTGTTTAACTACATGAGACCGCTACAAAAAGCAACCACCGAAACGCTGCCGTACCTGATCAACCTACGAGTGGACACTTAGAAATTAACGGTGATTCTCAATCCACTGCTTGTCACGGAGGTACCGCCTCTTCCGAGCCAGAGGGAGGGAATTGAGACCCTTTTTATTAACTCCACATCTTTTATTTTTTATATTAATAAGGAGAATCCCAGTAAGGTATAATAACCAGAGAAAATAACCACTGGCCTCTTGAGCTCTGGATTTATCCATTCTACTCTGCTGAGCAGCCAACCTTGAGAAGTGCAGAGCTATGTCAGAGGAACTTGCCAAAGGCACAGAAAGACTCTCCTGCTTCCAAACAGAGATTAAACCTCAGGTGACAAATTGAGCTCTTGGAAAATAAAAACAAAACAAAAAAGCCAAAATACAAGTGCAGCTCCACTCAGGGAGCTCAAGAGGGTTGGTGTTTCCTTGTGCTAAAGGTGAATTTGGTCCTTTTTCTCTAAAGCTATTTGTAGGTGCCTAAAAGTAGAAATGCAACAATAAGGTGCTTCACTGACAGAGTTATAAAGGAAATATTTCTTCATCATGGAAATAAAATATACAGTGACCTTCTGACAGAGGCAGCATCCGGACAAACAGCTCTGTGTTTGTGTGACTGACCCAGGCTACCAGCAGCTCACAAGAGCCGTGTGTAAAAACCTCCCACAAACCCTAACCTTCTGCAGGCAGAGCTATCAGAGGAGCTACGTTGATTAAACAGTTTATTTTATCGTATGACCTGTATATTGCATTAGAAAAGTAAACGTGGGGACGTTCTCCAAGTTTGTTTTTTTTAAAGCACATATGTAATGATAAACTATCCAAAAAGGAACTTGAGTTACTGCCATTTAGAATGCACTGAAAAAAAATCTCTCCTGAAATATTTGAAGAATTTCTACTTTATTGACCTCACCCAGAACATTAAAGCAACATGTAATTGTAACAAATGTTGAAGGACCTTAAGGACTATTCATTTTCCAAACTCAGCCTTAAAATAATGGATCACCTTTACAGTTATCTCATCATTTTGGTTTTGACTGCTGGACATTCTTTCTATAAATAACACCAGGGGTTTTTTTAAACTTTTTTTAAAAGGATTTTTAACTGCTTTGTCTAAATAACATTACTAAAACATTCAACCCCCCTACAAAAATAGGTGTCCTCTCCATGCAAACACCCTTTGGTCATCTGGACAGGGCAAGTGACCACACACTGACCAACCAGTGTTCACTGCGGTGACAATTTATCCTGCTCCAGTGACTTGTCTCTGGCTTTTCAGTGGTTTTCATGCTCACATGATACAGATGTACAAAAACAGATCTAAGCAAAGGGAAGGAACGGCTGTGCAGCCACACACCACTGTGAGATGGTGACTTCTCCCCTCAGCCTAAGAGCTCGATCCTCAAGCCATTCCCAGTCCCAGAGCTAGAGGAGGCAGGGAGTGGAACAGGAGGGCTCAGGAGGCAGCAGTAACTGCACTGGCCAGGCTCTGACAGGAGTGGAGCAGCTCAAATAAACCAAACTTTCCAATAATGCAGCTTGAAGAATAAAATAAAATAAATCTAACACTTCAGTGCACAGACACCATCTAACAGGGAATCACTGAGAACTGAACACACTGAGCTGCTCTGATTCTGCTCATGTCTGGATTTCTGGTGTTGCCATCCCCTCACCTGAAGGATCTGCATGTGCCTTTGCCAGCCCATGCCAAGCATGTACAGCAACATCAGAGATTCCTCTTCCATATTCCTGTGGGATTTCCCTGTCTGCTAATGGTTAACAGGAGGTTTACAGGGATCAGGCTCATGGCCAGCGCTCTGCACAGGGTGAATTCCATTCATGGGAGCATCTGGGAAGCAAATGTAGTAACTCCCCACAGCATATCTACACGAGAGCCTGTGACAGCAGCGTGGACAACTGTGTTCTCAGCAGGAATTACGCCTGGTCCTTCAGAAGCTACACCTGGGGCTGTCCCAAGATACTCTTTATCTACTCTAAAGGACCTCAAAACACTCCCATCACAGCTGTTCCTGTAGCACATCTCCAGTGCAGACCAACAAATCCAGGTCTTCAAAATCTGATCATCACATCCTAACCCAGAAATGAAGACTTTCCAGAATTCTCTGCCTCGATGAGGCCACTGCATCTCAGGAGCAATGTGAGACCCCTGCTTTGAGACAGCCCTTTGGTTCTACAAAGATCCTGTAGGCACTGACTGATAGAAGCATCACCTGACAGGAACACCTGGATTCCATCCAATTAATGGATGAAAAAGCAGAGCGTGTCCACTGTTTTCTACACTCTTTGAGAACTAAGAGGCCAAAACCTCTCTTGAAACAGGTCTGTTCAAGTGAGAGCTTCAAAGCAGGGTCTGCTGAACAGCATGGGGAGGAAACCAATTGCTCCTACCTTTTGGGTAGAAACACTCCTGGCAGATGTCTTGTTAGAATTTAGTTTCCATCCCCAGATGTTTCCTGTTGGTCTTTACTAGCAGGATGCACAGGCTACTGTTTAGGACCAAAAACATCAAGAATACACACACCATTTTTTCTGGACTTCAGCTATTTATGCCAAGGTCTTATTGACTGTTAGAATAGTGCAGATCATACACTACTTCTGGTATCAGCTCTGGACATTAGGAGGAGTTTTTCTTCTTTTCCTGACTCAAGCAGCAGTGCTTTGCTCATACCCATTGCCTGGAAATTATTATCAGAGCAACTATCAAAGAAAGCTGGAATCAGACCTTTCCTAAAAGAGATTGTTGTAGTAGCGGTACAAAACCATATCCTGCATTTCCTTCTTATTTAGCAGAGAATGAGAGATGGAAAAATAGGGAAGCAGTGGAAAAAGCAAGGAACAGCAATGCCAGAAAGCATCCAAGAAAAGGGGTTTTTTTTCAGAAGTGGCAGCACAGCAATGTGCTGCTGCCATGGCCAGTGTACTGATACAGAGTCATGTTCAGGGGTCACTCGCTGCAAGTCTGAACCCCCAGCTCAATGTTGTGATAAACAGCAACTCCCACTCAGTTTAGTACCAAATTTATCTTAAATGGAATAAAGCAAGAGAGAATGGCAGGAATTGGGAACGCCTACAGCCCACTCCTGTGGAACAGGACAGTGCAGGGTTCAGCAGTGATGGGACATGGTAAGAGAGCCTCTCTGTACTCACAGCTTTAACTTGGGAAAACCCCCAGAATGCTTCCCAATCCCTCCTTGTACATAGGAAAGAAATAATCATTGATGTAATAACTGGATGGTGATGAACTGGTGGAGGGAAACCTCTGACAGCCAAGAGCAGCTTCAGGGGGCAGGAGGGGGCTGGCTGCTGTGTCACAGTCAGTGTTCCACAGAGCACTGAGCTTCTCAAGAGATGGGGAGTGAACAGACTGGCAGGAGAGGCAAGGTTGGATGTTTTAACAGGAAAAATCCCACCTGCACTCATGGCACACAAGCTCAGACTCAGCGGGAGGGTGCTCGCTGGGCCAAGGCCTATCTGTAGGGTTTAGATATGTCCTGGGCAGGTCCAGGAACATCAGCAGCTCCCACAGGTCATCCCTGGAGCTGGGCAGCAGCTCAGCCACATGTGGAGGCTGAGGGAGCCCTCGGGCTGTGCGGATCCCGTGGCAAGGAGAGGACAAACGGCAGCAAGCACAAGGCAAGGTCAGCTGGGGGTGGAGCGAGATGAGCAGACAGCAGGGACTGGCCTCTGGAGCTTGGAAACCAACTCGGGGGCTGGTAGAGATCCAGGCAAAACAAGGAGACGCTGCATTAAACTGCCACTGACCCCATTGCCACACCTGCTCTACCTACAGAACCAGCAGAGCCAAGTCTCCAGTTGTGCACCGCACCTCACACACCTGCGCAGGCAGAGTCAGCCTTCCCAGGTTTCCTATCCAAGCACGCCTGAGGGTTACATCACTCTGTGGCACATCATTCCTGTGTGACAGATTTATTGTGGTGCTTGTTTCAAAACTCTTTTTCTTCTACTCATCTGTCAAAGCAGCAAATTAAAATTCTCTTAAAGATGAGCTACAGTTCTTTAAAACACTCTGAAAGCTGGACACTTTGTACAATACTTAGCAAAAAAAAGAACAGAAAATAAAAAACAAAACAAAATTTGAGCAAAACAAAATCAAATTTAATGTTCTTAAATGCAAAAGTAAAAACAAACAAAAAACACAAAAAAGCAAAAGAAAATTAACAGAAACAGAACAACTCAAAGTTTCAAGGCAGTCTGCAGAAAACCTGGGGGATTAATCTTTAAATCTACAAATCAAAGGGGTTGTTTGGTTAATATCTAACTTGCAAGTTGTAAGTACTTTTCTGCTGAGTGTTCAATAAGTAAAGCTAGTTGTCAAAACAAAATCCTATTAAAATAGAAAAATCTAGCACTCATTAGAAGGGATGCGAGAAATACAATGCTCAAATGTTTATAACTGGTTTTTCTTTATAAAATAGAACTGCCAAAGGAATTCCAACTACAGTGATCTTGGAAAATGAGTAAGTATCTTGCTGCATTATAATGTACCAGTAAGTAGTGCACCATGCATTAAATATTTGGACAGAAGAGATTCAGTCTGATAAAGTAGCAACATATATTCACACTTGCTTTTTTTGGAGTTTCATTTTGACTCTGAAATCTTCCCGGAATTTCTTTGAAACTCTTTGGTCCATTCCTCTTAAAATGGGCTTTAAAAGTCACGTTTCTAAAACCTGTGAATTGGACAGCTCGGCCACTGCTCAGTGTGCAACTTACCTCCTCAATGGTGTTAAAGTTAGGCTGGCATGCTACTACTTACAAGACCTTGACTTTAAAAAGCCTGATCCTCAACTAGACACAGAGTAATGAATATTAATTGATCAAACAATTTACTGTCAACTAAAACATTAGTATTTCTCAACTTTTCTTCCATACTACTGAAACTGGGGAGGAGGGGGGGAACAAAAGGACAGGGGGATGGGTAGGAAAAACAACATAAAACCAAAGAAAATCAATTAATTCAGCCTGATATTTTTCAGAAAATTCCAGTTTTTGCAGACAACATTCAATGAAACAAATGTTAGTCTCATAAGTGAAAGCATGCTTCAATTTTACCACCATCCAGAGGGTCTAGTTAATGCAATCTACTTAAGATTTCAGGGGATTTTTAACATGTTTGAAATGAAATAACTTAAAGGAACTTAAAATTGGTCTAACATTGTGGGATTTCAAACATTTGAACATGTCAGTTGCATCCCAGAATATAAAACCTTTTCACTTCTCATTTAGACTAAGACAAACACTTGTGAAAATTGGCGCAAAATGAGTTTTACACTAACAAAAATGTTTCAACTTCTGTCACTCCATTATCTATTCCATACAAAAAGCACGAGCAAGTTATTTGTGGGACTTGTTGGTTTTGAAGGAAACCTGTAAGATTTTGTCCCCCAGGCGGTAGCCATTAAGACTTGCTATGGCCATTGCAGCTTCTTCATAGTTTGTCATGGTCACAAAACCAAAACCTTTGCACTTGTTGGTGTTGAAATCTCGAATAACTTTCACATTGGTAACCGCACCAAAGGGGCCAAACATCTGCCAGAGGATTCCCTCATCAGCATCTTGACCAAGGTTGTAGATGAAGATACACCAGCCAGAAGATGCGTTTCCTGGAACATTTACACCAGAAAGCCCACTCATGTGATCTACACCCATAGGAGAGAACCTAGCAAATAAAAAGCACAATATTTCATGTAAAAGTTCAATTCAATTAAGCAAATTAACTTGAATGGGAAGCAACTGAGAATGAATATTTTATACATGGCACATCAAAACCGCCACATAAATGTTTCCCCATTCAAATTGACAATCAAATTGACAGCTGCCAGGAAAAAAAAAGTTAAGGATTCCAACTGCTTTATCAACAGGGAACTATCCTTACAAATAGGCAAGGAACAGGCAAGACAAGGTTACATGATCACCTTCCCAGGGGACCTGGATGGATCTCTGAACTCAGCCAGGCTGCTCAGAGTGTCCAGGGCATTGCTGCAGAACTGCTTGGGGGCAAAGGCAGCACCTCCCCAGAGGCCCCAGACACCCCTGGACATCTCCCACTTATTTCATAGAAGGAGATTTCCCCCTCCCTCCATTCTCCTTTTCTTGCCTCTAAAAGAACATGTTGGGAAACTCTTAAGTCAAAGAGTTTATTTGGGTTTGCTGGGGCAGGGGATGAGAGTGCTGGGTTCTTAGGAGTAGAGATTGTATGTATTAATTTCTTCTTTTGTGAAACACAACAAAACCTACTCCCTTTCCACCCCAAGGCAGCAGGTGCAGGCAAACACTCCCAACATGAGCAGGCTCAGTGCAGTTTTACTATTTCAGTGTGTACAGATGGTTTTATCAATTTTACACCAACTTCATACCAGAAAAACTTAGATCTGACTTTACTGAACTGGATTTTTTTAATCACCTACCCACTCTTCCTGAATCCTGCCTCCTGCATAACACCCCAGCAGGATTCAGGTATAAAGGAAAAATCTTTTCCTTTTTATGTCTTGCTTTATATTAATTTCTTTTCCCTATAACCCACATTTCTAATTCCCCTTTATTCTACTTCTGGCCTACACTCCGGAAATTCAAAGCTTCTCAGCATTTTAGTGCAATGTTAGGGTTGCACAGCTAAGTACTCAAAGGCCAGGAAATACAAAAGTTAAGGTCCAAAACTCACTTTGAACCCTTGTGCTTATTTATTATTTAAAAATAGGAGGTCATGTGATCGTAGAAATATAATGATACTATACCAGGGGTTCCCAAATGGAGGTGTACCACTGGTGATTTGCAAACCCCTTAAAAGCGGTACACGAGCTGCTCTCTGCCAAGAGCAGGATGGTAGCAGATCCTGATTCTCTGCTGACCTGGAGGAAACAGGGAAGGGATGTCTGGGCAGTGAATGCTGCAGTAAGTGCCAAGTGCTTCCCCTCTGACTTCCTTGCCCTGCATCAAAGAGCTGCTGCTGCCTTTCTCAAGGAGGGAGGGCTCGAGGAGGTGTTCGGGGAGGGAGGGGAGCAGAGGGGCGGCAGTGCACGCACACACACACACACACAGACTGCACTCACACAAGAACCACTCCGTGCCCATCTCCCCCAGGCTCTCAGGTGCTCAGAGCTCATTGCCTTGGACACCTGAACTCCTGGACTCTCCTGTCCCCAGAGCAAGGGTCACTCCATCCCTCCCTCCGTCCCTCCCTGCTGCCCTCCAGCCCAGGGGCTCCTGGAGCACAGTGGGACACTCCTGAGCTGCACCGACTCACTGACAGCCAGCCCCAAGCAAATCCAAGTTGGGGAAGTCTTGTACTACAGCCAAACTGAAAAAGCAGTTAGAAGTACCACGAGGTGAACAGGATGTACCAACCCGTGTGATCTGATGATGAGGTGACACATCTGCTATTTCTTTTGGCTTTGTATAAAAATGTTCCTGTGCTGGCATGCTTGATACACTTACTTGTTCTGACAGACACCTCCAGCTCTGTAGCTTCTTTCCAAGTGAGTAATGATCTGGTAGGATCAATTTATCTTAATATCTGTCAAGTTTTCATCTCAACAGATCACCAGTCCCGGGTCCCTGCTCAAAGCACTGAGCTCAGAATTGCCTGACGTTGGTTCCAGCAGTCAGTATAGCTCTGCCCCTGCCTGCTCCAAAGGCTCAGCCTCTGCCCACAAGCCCAGGTAACACCACATCAAGGACTGCAATCAGTTGTAGAAGAGCAACTGGTATTAAATGCAAGAAAATAACAAATCTAAATGCATGTCGCAGACAAAATAATTTAAAATAGCAAATACCTCTGCTCTTTGGATACACTTATTTTCAAACAGATTTTCCTCTCTTCCTGCTTTGACTCATAAAAATGCTACAGGTTTATTAAAAACCCCAAACCACACAAAACAGGGTAAAACCAAAAGTTCCCTAAAAGACTGGAAAAATGATTTAAAAAAAAAAAAAATAAACCCTCGGAAATACAATTCAGCCAATCTGATGAACCTCTGTTCTCACTCTGCACAAGAGGGACCCCAGGTCTCTCACTCAGCTCAGCGTAACAACCTGCATGAACACACAGCTCTCCGTTCTACCATGACAGATTTTTGTGACCACACCAATTTAAAATGACTTTTTACTTTTTAAGGATGTTTGTAAGACTGTCCGACTTGGGCAAACACTAAGGCCAACAGAGATACAGGATGTTTCAGAGAAGGTGGTTTTAAAATTCCTTTAATATTGTAATTTGAACGATCTCTGTCTTAGCACACTTACAGCTGGTGTCCTCATTTCTGTTGTAATTATTTTTATACTGTCTCCTCCACATTGTTCTTTCAACCCTCCCTAAGAGTCTGTAGCCAGTGGTAGTTGTAGATGGTTCTTTCAAGCCATGCTAACCTAAAACTCCAACATCTTGGGGCATTAAGTATCAACAACAGTGTATTTTCCATCGTTAACGCTTTTTCACTTTATAAGCTTCTCATTTCTGTGAATGACTTTTTGCTCCTCTGCCATGAGACAGACAGACTGCTTCATTTAACAGATCCTGGGATTAGTTTGACCCACTGGAGAATGTAATCTCAGAAATGACACTCCTAAATGAAAGCTATTTCTTTTTAGGTCTATGCAAGTCTTATAAATTCTTTTCACAGAATCACAGAAACTCCTGAGCTGGAAGGGACCTACAAGGATCATCAGCCCAGCCCCTGGCCCTGCACAGACACCTCAATAACCCCACCCTGGGCATCCCTGGCAGCGCTGTCCAAACGCTCCTGCAGCTCTGGCAGCCTCGGGGCCGGGACCATTCCCTGGGGAGCCTGGGCAGTGCCCAGCAGCCTCGGGGGGAAGAACCTTTCCCTGAGATCCAACCTAAACCTCCCATAATGCAGCTTTGTGCTGGTTTTGCTGAACTCTTTTCCCTGCACTCTGAGGACAGTTACCTACGGCATCACAGGTAGGAGCACCCCACAATGCCAATAAGCAGGAACATTAGTTTTAATATCAGCTTGTGATGGCATTGCACTTGAGCTTGGCAACTTTTTATTTTAAATAGTTCCACAAAAAGGCAGCTGTGCCCCTGCAGCCCATGGGGTCCATGAGGGATGCAGAGATCCACCCACAGCCCACGGAGGAGGTGCCCACGCTGGAGCGGGTGGATGCTGGAGGACGCTGCAGTCCAGGTGGGAGACCCGGTTGGAGAGAGGGGTCCCTGCTCCCAGGCTGGAGCAGTGTGTCTGTGGAGGACTGACCTCGTGGAAAAGGGGCCCACACAGCAGCAGTTCTGGGAGAAATGTCTCCTGTGGGAAGGACCCCTCGGCAATGCAGGGGAAGGACTCCTCTCCCTAAGCAGTGGAAGAAGATTCTGGAGATGGACTGACCTGAACCCCCACACTCAGCCCCCCCCTCGCACTGTTGGTGGGAGGGAGGGGGTGAGGGGAAAGAACGGTGTCTTTAAGGGTTTATTTTACTTCTCATTATCCTTCTTCTAACTCTGCTAGTAATAAATTTCACTTTGCAACTTAAGTTGGGCCTGTTTTGTCCTTGGAGCGTTTTCTCCCAGTTCCTTATCTCAACTCATGAACCCTTGTTAATTCTTTTTTTCCTTCTTCTGCCCAGCTGTGGCAGGGGAGAGAACGAGTGAGCAGCTGCTGTAGGTGCCTGGTGTCTGGCCAGGGTCAAACCACGACACCCCCTCCATTTCATCACAGTTCAGCACCCAGAGACCTGCTATTCTCTTTAAGTAAACAAATCTTACACTCTAAACCCTGCCCCAGATGTTGTATCTGTCCTCCACACACAACTCCAAGCTGTGGCATCATTCCCTCTGGATGGAAGCAGAGAGCCCAGGTCTTTGAATTAGCCCAGCAATCCAGTGGGACACAGTACTAAGACCAGTTCCTGATGTGAGCCACAAATACCACAGGAACTCCAAAGGATTAACAGAACATTAAACAAAGGGTTGGAGCAGTATCTGTAGGAAATTAATAATTACAAATTAGATACTAAAGGCTTAATCCTGGATTTACAGGGATTATGATGGAACGAGATGAAGTGTAATCAAAATATCAGGTTAAGTATTCAACCTCTGTGGAGCAGAGACCACAACTTTAATTTATGCAGACTGTGCGCTCTGTGGAAGCTGCTTATCCATCCATCATGTCTTGTTCACTACCAAAACAAACAAGACGCAGCCCAAACTCAGGTTCCTGAGCTTAACCACAGCATGAATAATTACAGCTCCTTCAGTCCAGGATCCTTCAAGGAAGAGAGACACACTAGAAAATCTTGCAGCTAACACTAAAGGTGGGAAGAAAAATACCAAGGATTGTGGGACAGACTTGATGAAGTTGGAAGTCTTTTCCATCCTTAATCATTCCATGACCCCAGAGTGCAAGTGTTGTGCATCTGTGTACAGATGTGCCTGCATGGGTGATTGAGGGAAGGAAGCTTTGTAATAAATGTTGGAGTTCCTGCAAGCCCCTGACGAGGCAGAGATGGACGGTTTGTGTCTGCAAGTAGATCAGTGCTCACAGCGTCTTCCTGAAAGCACAGCCTGACCCACAACTGCTCTATTTTGACCTCTGCCAGGCTATGGGATCCAAAATCTTCGGTTCTTTCCCCACCAGCAGGTCTGTCACTGGGAGCAGCAGCTGGCCAAAGCATGCTGACAAACAAGCACCGGGCACAGACACCCGGGGGGACACAATTCCCATGGCAGCACGGAGAGAACAGAGACAGAACATTTTCTTTCATTTTAACCCCCACTATGACACCCCAAGCCTACAGAAACACGGGGTATGGCTGCCCCACCTCTGAAAGTGTCCCAGGTTAGGCTGGACGGGGCTTAGAGCACCCTGGTCTAGGGGAAGGTGTCCCTGCCCATAGCAGGGGTGGGATAAGAGGAGTTTTAAGGTCCCTTTCAACCCAAACCAGTCTGTGATTCTATGAAATGCACACAATTGACATTAATGCTGCTCTAAACGGTACAATAAGAGAATAATAAACAAACTGATTATTAAAATCTAGTTTTAGCAGCAACTATTAACATAAATACATTAATCATTTTTATTGTTCCTGAGTGATCACTACAGAACTGAATTAAAGGTACTTGGTCTCTTAATTATGGATGTATTATTTGCGCTGCTTATTCTGATGCATTTTGATCCTGGCATAAATTTTAGGGGGAAGAATGATGATGAAAATGCCCAATTAAATTAAGAATGTTAAGAATGAAAAAATGAGCCATAAGTCTCAAGATTTTACTAGGACCAGGATATCCTGAAGCTCTGGCTGAGACAAAGGGGAAATGTGTTAAGTTTTTTAATAATTCACCTAAATGCAAACAATACAGAACTTCATTCCTTGGCGTGGCTCAGCAGGTTTGGTGTGGAGATCTGGGTGACTGCTTCAGGGAAACAAGGAGCTGCCTGAGCTAAACTTCCCTGGGCTACAGCTGAAGAGAACTGGACAACTGAGGCTGGCAGGGACCTCTGGAAATCCTCTAATAAATCCCTCTGCTCGAAGCAGGGCACCTGGAGCAGGTTGCTTAGGCTCATCCTGTCACTGAAACTCACCAATAACCAGTCAAATAAAACTCCTTAACACCAATGTGGCACAAAGAAGGGCATTATTCATTACAGGGTGCACAGGGATAACTCCACCTTGCATGTACAGGATCTTCTTCAAGTGTGTTGCTGATACACCGTCACCACATCCATATTCTGCTCATCACCGTAACGCCCTCCCCACGTTCCCAGGTTCGGCCCTTGTTCCGGCTGTGGCTGCATTCCTAAGCCAGATGTCTTCCCTTACCTTCCAACCCTCCTTGCTGAGAAAGCAGATCCTGCATCCCCTGTTTCCTGCTAGAACTACACAGACACAGTAGAAACTGGATAAACCCTTTTGGTATCAATTCCAGCCAGGTTTCAGCACCTCCAAGGATGGAAACTTCACTGGCTCCTTGGGCAAACTGTTCACCTATTCTCAGCGTGAAACCACAGCTGACTGCAAAGTACCAATTTTCTCTGGAGACCCGTTACACAGACCTGAGCTCGAAATGCTGAGCTACAGCACTGCGGACAGGTGAGAGCAACACTGGAACAGCAGCACAGCTAAAAGCTGGCTCAGATTTTAGTCCAATTTTACTGAGCTCATTGGATCCCTCACAGGAGAAAAATAAAACAAAAGAGTAACTTCTCAACAGGGAACCACTACTCTCAGAAACAGCTATCACCTCAAAGCCCATTGCTTCTCTGCAAGACAGGCAATATATTGCATTTTCCAGAGCACGCTCCAACCATCAGCTTCCTCCATGAGCACCCAAGGCATTTCCAATTCAAGCAACTAATATTCAAAGCAACCAAAGCAATTTTCCATGGCAAAGAACAGCATCTTCCACAGCCCTGGAAGCAGACAGGACGCTGCAGCTACTCAATATTCTCATCACTGAACTCGTGAGGCCTCGAGGGAAGGCAGAGCCCTGCACAGGTTGTAATGCCGGCAGGAATCCCACAGAACCTCCTAGCCAGAAATAAGGTTTTCCTCTCTTACTGTAACACCTCCCTGCTGGAACCAACCATTCAGAGCTTTAATTAAGTTGCCAAATTCTGTCTGTGTTCAGATATACAGACCACGGAATGGGGATCTGTTGAGACAGGCACCTACCAACACCCACCTGGAACCTGCAGCTGCCGTCCCCTCACTGGAACCCAGCAGAGACCGGAGTGCAGGTAATTTTACATACTAACTTCAATATAAATTTTACAAGTAAGATTTTCCTTTAATCGTATTTTAATGCAACAGTTTATTTACATGAACACTGCAGGACACATAGCGCACTATGTATTCATTCACACATGCTGCAATGAAGGTATCAGTGCCCAGCTGCGGGGGCACAGCTCCCCAGACGGACACGGGAACAGGAGCACAGCCTTAAACGCATTTATTCTTCCTAACCTACCTGAATCTCTGCGCCTGGTGATGCACTGGCCCTCCAAACCGTCTAGCTGGTGAATGACACAGCTGCGACAACAGTGCCACATTTTTGTTCTGGTTAGGGTTGGCTGCAAACTTCACTGTAATGGGCTCGGAGGAACCTGGGGGTTTGTGACCATTGAAATTTGTAATTGCCTCTTCTGCTTCTGACCTTTTGTCAAACCGGATAAATGCGACCCCTCTGGACAAACCTTGTAACCAAACCAATAAAAAAAACAAAAACAAAACAAAAATGAAAAAAATTGAAGTTCAGGATAAACTCAAAATAACTTTGAAAACAAAACCCAAAAAAGTTAAGTATTTCTATGGTCACAGCTTTCAAGTTCTCTACATTTACATTTCTTCAGCTGCTGGAGGATAAAGTACAAAATTAAGAAACAAAAGATAAATTAGCATACTCATTTCAGCTATAACAACCACAGTGACTAAACACTGAAAAAAACACGTGGCAGAATTCTGTGATATTCATCATCAACTGACATTTTCATTCACAAAAAACTTCTCAACATTTTAAATTAAGTAAAAAAGAATTCATTTCAGTTGGTTAAAAACAAATCCAAACCCCTTAGTTTAGATTACTTTATCCGTAAAGAGTATCTGCAAACACAGAATTGGCACATTTTTGCAAATGTTTGCATTTTTCCATGCTAGAAACACACTCAGGTTCAGAGATAAGTGAACAAACATCTGACTATAATAAAGGACTTTCACTTTTTGTAATGGAGAGATCACAATTTCACACACACGTTATTTCTAGCTGGCACATACATTATTTTTATTCATTAAAATCAATTAAGAATTACCTCTTGGTAGCTGTACTGAACCAATAACACAGCAGTTAAACATTTACATATTTTTTTCCTAGTCCCAGCCCCTGGATGCTGTTATCCTTCTGACTGAGGTACAAGTTACGCCTTGTGAGCTCTCCTCTCCTCCCCTTGTTTCTCATCTGTGACTTGACCTTAGGCTGAAAATACGGTTTATCCCAGTGAAGCTGAAAGGGCACACTTTGTTTAAATGCCATTCCAAAGCAGATATTGTGGCCAGACTAAATGTAGGACGTCACTAGCTCTGTTTCAGAAAGGGACT
>VYZT01002606.1:0-68476 GCA_013400735.1 Pomatostomus ruficeps
CAAAACTCAGGGCAACAATTCTGGGTTTCCAAATCCTATTTAGGTTCATAAGGAAAGGACTACATTGCCCACCTGCAATTGACAGGACTACAACTTACTCAGAATGCTCAAAGCAACCGTAATTTCTGTCCCAGCAGTCAAGTGCCTATGTCAATGAACACTTACGAACATCTCAGTTAACCTAAGATTTAACTGCAGCGCTTGATACTACAGTGAAACATTCAACTGAACAAATTTACTTTAAATTTATGTCTTCCAGAGATCTACAAACTTTATGTGGATAAGACCATGCTTAAGTTGTAAGTTCAGAAGGAACTTCAGAGAGGAAGCAGTCTGAAGTTTCTCTGTGAGAGAGAAATAACCCTATCAATTCTGCTAAATCCCACAAATAAAGCTACTAATCCAAATGAAAATAAGTACCAACTTACTTATTAGTACATGCCTCTAGGAAATAGATACATATTCTGTGGTGACAGTAACTTCTCACCAATAACCTACACTAAAAACAATGACCTATTGAATAGAAGAAGTTTCAGCTGACACAGCTATGTTCACACACTGGAGTGTTAATATCTGTAAATATTAGGGTCTATACATGACAACCTGAATCGCCTAGGAAAAACTTTATTCACATACAAGCACTTCATTTACATGGAAATCTCCAAGTCTTGTATGATTTTTACTAGAGAGAGCGAGAGAATCAGCCAAGCAGTAACATGGAACATGAGAGGGTTTTATGAGGAATGGCAATAGCTCACAGTGCTTTAATAACCGTAAGTCTGCTATAGCCAATGGAAATAGCAAGGCAAAAATGTAATCAGGATGTAATTAAAGCAGTTGAAATTGATACAGGGTTACAGTCAGGAGTCCTGAGCTGGCAAAATCATGTCCTGAAAGTTTTTTAATGCCAAGTAATCCAGGTCACACCTGCCACACCGTTGACTAATAACACAGAATACCCTAATGCTGAGCTCAGTGAAGAGCCAGGAAGGCTGGGAAACCAGGTCAAATGCTCGCTTTTGCCTGCTAATGCCCTCTCTGGGACCTTTCCACCTAGACTCTTATGCACTGTTGGAAAAGGTATTGTAGCATCTATTTTCACCAGTCTTGACAGAAAACTGTGACTTTCCCCCAGATAACCAGGCACTAAATTTTTATGTAGAAGTCGAAGGAAGTTAAAACCTCAACTTCACTGCTAGCTATAGGCATAGCAAATGCATAAGAAGATACCCCAAAGGACACAAAATTTGATTCAGAGGTTTTGGTTATTGTAGCACTGAACATGAGGACCAATTTATTTATCTTCTGGGTTTTGATCCATTGGAATCCATCCCCCTACACAGAAGCACAGACTAGGCTGGGTTAGAAGGGACTTTCAAAAGTCAACCAGTCCAACGCCCCCTGCAATGAGCAGGGACATTTTTCACTGACATCAGGTTGCTTAGAGCCTCATGCAACCTGACCTTCAGTGCTTCCAGGGATGGGGCATCCACCACCTCTCCAAGAAACCTGGTCCAGTGTTTCATCACCCTCATTGTAAAATACCTCTTCCTTATATCTTCCTAATCCAAATCAACTCCTTTAAGTTTAAAACCATTTCCCCTTGTCCTAACAATACAGGCTCTGCTAAAAAAATGTCCCCATCTTTCTTATGAGCCCCCTTTAAGTGCTGAAAGGCTGCTATAAGGTCTCCCTGGAGCCTTGTCTTCATCAAGTTGAACAACCCCAGCTCCCTCAGCCTTTCCTTATAGGAGAGGTGTTCCAGTATGTTTGCAATACATGAAGTTCCCTACCACAGGAATAAAAAATAAGCTCATGCACTTAAATTTATGGAGTAAATACCAAAAGTACAGGTACTGAAAGGTCAGAAAACCAGTGCCTCTTTAGGGACGTAGGCACTAGAGCCATTATTAATGCAGCTCAGTTAATACAGTATAAGCAGGTGAGCTGATAGTCTTCATGTCATCCAGTTCTTAAAAGACAAGGGCAGAAAGTAGGAAAAAAAACTCCTGTGGATCCTTTTGTCTCAACAAGTAGAGAACCAGGACTGCAGGATTCAACACCGTGTATCATGGACTGTAGGAAGAACCAAATAGTGTCACAATGGTGATTTAATCACAAGATCAGGAATTCTGTGCTTTAATTCTCTTTTAACTGCCAGGGAAGGGGGCAAACTTGTTGCTATCTCTCTGCTCCCATTTCCACTACCTAACCTATCATATGAGCCACTCTTCTGCTTTATTCATTCTACAGTAGTGCAGTACAAAAAGAGGACTATTTAGCTGGAACATCCAACTAATAGATTTAAGTGGTATGTATTGGCACAAAAGTTATATCAAATTGGCACAGAATACAGTTATATCAAATAATTAAATCTACAGCTAATGTGATCCCTCAAGAAACAGACAGTAAGGCAAAGCAGTTTTGTCTGAGATCTTACAAAAATACAGGCTCAATCAAGCAGATGCATGGAAGAATGACAGAAGAAAACAGACATCTCCCACAGGACTGAAGGAAGACCATAGAAACCATTGGCAGTTATACACAAGAGTGTGGTGCGTGGCACCTAGGGCTACAATAAATGGTTTACTAAATGAACACATTTCAGGAAAACCTGAAACCTACTGAGAAATTGCCAAGGCAACTTCTATGCTCAAGGAGGTGCCATATATTCCAAAAGAGTTGGAAAGAGACAGTCACCAACCCCAAAGCAAGTACAAAGTTTGTACAAAGTACAAACCCCCCTTAGTACAAAGTGACTAAGGACTCTCTCAAAATTGCTCAGTAGATACCAGAAAACAAAATTCCCCAGTGAAGACAAAAAAAGCTTCTCAGCCTTCCTCAGAAGCCTTCTAACTTCTGCCTCTTGCCCACAGCAGACAGCTCTGACCAGACAAGTGACTAGATGGCTCCAAGAAAAAGAATGGCAGAGACCAGGTGACAGGTACAGTTCTTATCCATGGTCACAGGTGGGTGTCTCATCCTGCACTGAAGTGAATTGAAAATTGTCTTCCACCGAGTATCTTCTTTAATCCTAAAAGCTGCTCTTGAAACTTTCTAACACTGAAAACTTAGCTGTGGTGCTCAAATAAAATAATTTCTATTCAAATATTCCTAAAGATATTAATCCCTTTTTTAAAAAAAAAAGAAAGAGGTGAAACCAAAGAGGTGAAACCAAGCAAAATTTACCTCTGTAACTTCAGAAGCAGCAAGTCAGCGTCTCAGTAGAAACTAATCCAAAGGATACTGGCACAGGAAAGCACTGGCATTTTTGTAGGACACTACACCTCAAACGCACAGAAACAATTTACCAAACTGGGAAAAAAGCCAACAAAAGATACAAAAAAAGTAGAGAAACAAAAGACTCAGAATTTAGTAAAAGGCCAGTGACCCAAAACTAAAGAAATATGAAAAAAAAAAAGATCATGTGAAGATGAAAGATGGCAACTGAGGGTAAATACGAAGTTCCAGCACACTGTTATAATTCTAGAGGTCAGTGGGCTGAAATCAAAGACTGAGACAGTACCCTCTATGAAAAAAAAAAATCTCACAGACAGGCTCTGTTTTCTCTTTTCTGTACACCAAAAATTAAAACCCACTGAAAATACACAGACTGACTGTATAAGAAACAATGACTTGTACATAAGTAAGGGCTTTTAGCAGATGTGATGTTGCATTATGACACAGAATAAAGTGGTTTTGTTATTACACAAAGCTATACATCAAGTGAGGTTATAATCCTGTGAAAGTAATTTGACTTTATATAGCCATATTACGAAGAGGAATTAGTACTTGGTAACATTCTGCTTGCACTGAATGTGCTCCCATCCTGTTCACCTCTGGGCTGAGGTAAACTGGGTGTTGTGAAGGCAGATAGGCTTTTCCGCTGCTGCTCCCAGTGCC
Source organism: Pomatostomus ruficeps (assembly GCA_013400735.1). Taxonomy (NCBI): domain Eukaryota; kingdom Metazoa; phylum Chordata; class Aves; order Passeriformes; family Timaliidae; genus Pomatostomus; species Pomatostomus ruficeps. The sequence continues at coordinate 3,904 of VYZT01002606.1, forward strand.
CCATTCCTGGCACACTGAATTATGTGAAGAAAGCTGAAACCACCCCCAAACACAGAGAATGGATAAGAAAACAGACTGGGAATATACTACACCAGTGCTGACTTCTGTATAAAAGAAATCTATAAAGAGAACTTTACTCAAAATGCCACTTTCATCCTGTTGAATCTTGCAAACTGTACAGATCAGGATTTTCTGGGCTATATATGTAGTTAGCTACTGGGGTAAAGACAGCACTTTTTTCCCATGCATTCATTTTTCCCATCCCCATGACTTTAGTTGGAAGGACTGACACAAAGGTAATGGACAGTGCAGAGTGTCACACACCCAAACACAGTTCAGAGAGGAGAACATTTCCAGTGCCATTTGGTGTCCAGCTCCACTGCTTTCCCGAAGTGGATGCCTGGACGCATTTCTCCTAATACACATCCTCTTGTTTCTGCATATGCTGTTACAGGTGTCCCTCTGAGCATCATGCAGTGGCCATGAGAGCTGCCAGCAAGGGGACACTAACGCTGCTGAGGGAGCATACGGCACATCAGGCAGCACTTGTGATGCTACAAGACTGGACACAGGCTTCTGTTAGAATGAACCCTCTGCTTCAGAGGGCAGAAAGAGGAGGCACTACAAGTTTGATAGAGTTCTTCCACTCACAGAGCGGGGAAAGAAAGCTATCTTGGCTTGCATGCTCAGGGAAGCTAACCTAAGTGATTTCATTTTATAGGAGATGAAAAAGCTGAAGGTGTAGCAACATGCATTGTTGAGAAAAGAAGCCCTTGATCTGGAGGGTTCCTCTGGCCTGCTGCAGAGACACGTCTTCCTTCCCAACCCCAAAGACTTGCTTCTTAGCCATGTCCGTCTCACAAAGAACTTGGGCTTTAAAAAAAGCTCTCAAGGATTCTGCAAGCAGTGGCTCAGGGGTTGTACACACACTGGGCTCCTTACCAAGCTCTGCTGATAAGGAGACTTTCAGACACCCCTTGAAACAGATGTTCCTTCAATTTCAAAGCAGCAACAAGTCTCTGCAATTTTGGCACTGTATGCACCAAAAACAAGAAAGTCAAACCAGCAGATGGAAAACTGAACCTCTTCTGAAAGCACCTTCCCTTCAGAGAGAACATTTCCACTATTTCAGTTGTGTGCTTGTCCTCCATCCAGGCCAGCCTGATAATCAGCATAGCTCAAGGAGAGTTCACCAATGGGCTGGGACAGAAGCTTCAACAGCGACAACTCTGCCTTTGCCAGGTCCCTGCTGGGTATCACCAGGCTGGGCCAGTCTCGTATGCATGAACAGCTAAAATGGTCAGTGACAAATGAAGAAAGACACTTCATATGCAAACGGTGCTCAACAAAAACTAGATCCCGGTCTGAAATATTTCGTTTTGCATCTGTTTAACCTTGATCTATCTAGGTTTGATCAATTAATTTAGGGATTTCACATATAAAAACAACACAAATGAACACTCTTGAGATTCAGCTGCTTATCAGTGCATGAACTGAGTTTAGGAATATTATTTGGTCAGAGCTTAACACTTTGCTTCAATTGCAAGGAAATAGAGGAAAATGTAACTGAAGGATTTTTTCCAAGATGTTGTTGTGTCACAGAAGAGCTTTATTCCAATCTTCAAAACTCCAAATCACAAAAGCTTCAGTGTTCAGCCAACATTCACTCTTTGCCTTATCATTCCATTCCAATGTAAAAAGCATCAGTCAGCAACTTCTTTGCCAATAATTTGGCAAATGTTCTCTAAAAATTAAGTCAAAAGGTTAAATGCAAACAAATACTGGTTTCTGTTCTGTAAATAAACTAAATTTCTACTTTGAACTAAAGAAACCAAAGCAGGAGCACAGTGGCTTTTATGTGACAGAGTAGGACTTCAGAGAGAACACACTCTTCATTTTATTGACTGTACTTGATAAGACTATTTTGTCCTTTTAAAAAATGAAATGAAATTTAATGTTGTTTAACTTAGTATTGTTATCATACATATTTTTCTTCAGGTACAAATAAAATAAAGAGGGCTTTAACACAGAGATATACTCACATGGGGAGATAGACTGAAACGGAACAGCACATGTAAAATGTCAAGATTTTTTTTAAGCTATAAATAAGCAGAAAGTTTAGATCAAATAAACAGTGTATGAACTACAAGCACTGAAACTCATGGAAGCATGCCTCCTGCCAGAAAGCCTAAAAAATGTTCTAAAAATAGATTTATGTCTTAGACAAATATCAATTTCTAACATTAATAACTCACATACAAAAAAATAACCTTCTATTCCTTTATAGCAGGATCTTTTCCAGAAAAAAAACCTTTAACATTATTTGATCATCGAACTGAATGGAGACGAATTAGTAAAACTGAAATACTGATTAAAAACATGCCTGATATGTATTCTATTTTCCGTAGATAACTAAAATACACTGCTCATAGCACATTTTAGTGCAATTGTTTTTTCACAGAATGTTTTACAATAAATGGAAAAAAAATCCAGAAGATTTTCTTCCTAAGACATTCCAAACACTGGTAACATAAATCACAAAATGGGGCAATGAAGCATGATCAATATTTGTGCAATCCATTTATAAGCACAGATATCTGTCTTTTGTTGTATCAATGTGCTATCCAAAAGGCAGTGTTTTTAGGACATTTCCCTGGATTCTATCACTATACTGCACATTGAGAAATAAAGAACAAGTTTAAGGCTGGTGTATGTAAAAGCATGTTTTCAAATACAGCTACTACAATATTAGCTTCCAGCTAGTAACAAAACTTGTAGTCAAGTCATTGTATCTTATCAAGACTTTATATGACTACCAACTAAATTAATTTATATAAAAAATTATGTTCTTTTTATATTTAGCTATATTCATTATTAATGGATTAAATGCCTTATATATGTTGAAACATACACATAGCATCGGACGAAAAATACACAAGAGTTTATGGTGGAAAAAATACCTGCAAGATTTCAATGTTTTAAAAAGTAATTATAATCTATTATTGAAAATATGAAAAGAAACAAATATTCCTACCAGAAATTTTATCTTGACCAATTTCGCTCCCACATATTCCTGTGTTCCACTGAATCAATTTCACACTTACTCACCTCCCTGTCTCTGTGATGTGGTTTATTCATTGGTTTGATATTGCCATAGCAACTCTGCAACATGGAAACATGTTAGCCAAGCAGTGCCGCTCACCTCACACTATATGGTGAATTGCTGCCTGGTAGATATAGCATATTTTAATGTATATTGATCTCTGCTTCTTACTATTAGGCTATTGGTTTAATGTCACCATTTTAACTCTGAATTTAGCAATCTTTGGTCATGATCTTCATAGTATTTAATTTGTTGCAGTTTTAATCACAAAAATTAGCTACTTCCTCAGATTCAAAACCAGGATCTATTCTGACTACAAGTCAAACTACTGCATTGGGAGATTCTTGAACAACCACAAAAATAAACAGCCCGATTTCCAACTCCAAAATTCAGGGCTTCCCCAGCATTCTTGCATTTTTGCCCCATGTAAACAAGCATATGCAAATCACAGAGAAGACTGTACTAGCATGGCTGTGCTCAATTTCAGAAGCTTTCCCTTTGGTGCATGTGTCCTGGAGGGAGTGGGAACCCTCTCACCCCCATCATGACTCCCTAGGAACACACCAACAAGCTGCATGGTGGCTAGTGAGAGGGATGGTGCTTTGTCTCCAGAAGAGATGCAGCACTGGGTGAGCCTGTCAGAAGGCAGGCAGGGATGCTCCAGCAGCTTCTGCTCCCACAACCTCCCCACAATCAGCAGGGGCTTACAGCTTGCTCAGAATTACTAAATGGAGGCAGTATGTCTCCTGCATTTATACAAAATGAAACTCCAAACAAAACAACATGTGAGAACAAAAGCGAGATCTCTGATGCAGCAAGCAGCAGAGTCTCTAAAGCTCCAAAGTGTAACGCATCAATACTATGCAAATCAGGGCATCCCCAAACACAGATTTGGATCATTGTGAGGAGACTAGGCAATCATCCAGGGCAATAGTATGAGTGGGAGCTGAAACTGTCTCATTGACTGAGTCTTTATCTTCACAAGCTGCCAACTGCTTCACAACTGTGCTTACTCACAGAGGAAATGTACTTCTGTTTGAACTAGGTTGCACCACAGCTTGACCTAAACGGTTTTTAAGGAAAGCAGTTTATTTCTCTCGGACAAGCCCCATAAAACACTGAGATTCTGACCACACTTAACACAGAAAAGCTGCATGGAGACCAGCAATACCTTAGAACTCAACACATCTCTGAACACTGTAGCGCATCAGGACACTTCTTCTGCCTACTTAATAACATCACCACTGTTTCAGATCTCACTGTGATTAAGCCCAAAAGTTAAACTGATTTAGAGGCCTTAGGCTAAGTGTAAAACACATCTCTAATACAGTACGGGCTTCAAAGTTGAAACTTAAGTTACTGCCACACTGGTATAACACACTAATGTTTGTGATCTGAGACAGACCACAACACATCTGCATGGACTAGTAACCAAGGACTTTATTTTCTTCCCCCAGCAGACCTGAAACCAGCATTTTGGTCTGGGATTTAAGCAGGCTTGTTCAAAGAAGAGATGTGGAACAAAGGGAAGATGAAGAAAGGTATTTCTGAGTAAAAGTTGTTTCAGTTCCTGACTATGTTCTCCAACAAACAAGCAAGAGTTATGAAACTGCTGTAGGATGAATTCCATTGTGTCTCAGCACAGCAAAAGAGCATTAATTGTGAAAAATGGGCGAATGGGTTTCTACTACTATTTTCTATTACTCGGCTCTGATTTTTTTCTCAACCAAAAAAAGTTATTGCAAATTCCCAGAGAGGTAAGTAGTATACACTCGGTAATGATCTTGTAATTGGTGTTTCTACTGAGAACACTAGGAGGCCAGCTTGGAGAGAGAGGGGATGTGAGATGGGGAGGGAATAAGGTTAAATAGGGAGATGGAAGGAAAGGGGGGTACTACACAGGAAAACAATTCATATCAACACTGCTAGGAAATCACACCTTTCACCTTATGGACTACTCTTACACTAGCACAAAAATCTAGGTGATTGCTCTGCTCTCCTAACAAAATTTGTGATGCTCTACGCTTCTAGACAATTTGCAATATTAATTCTCTTAATATATTTAGTTTTGTCTTTGACAAATAAGGAGCTCTGAAAAGGTGTTATAAAGAAAAATTACACTCTGCTTAATGTGAGAGGTAATTTCATCTAAGTACACATTCAATTTATAATGACCTTTGCTGGAACTCTTACAGGTATTACACTGCAAAGGCATCTAAGTAAAATAAAACATTAGCAATTGGTCTGGTGTCTGCTGTCCCCTTCATCCTTTCAGTAAAGTATTTGAATCTTCAACCCCAGATTGCCTTCAACCCCATCCAAAGGACTTTAAGTAGGGGACAGATGGGAGCTATCTTTGCATACACAGACTACAAACTCATGGCCAAAACCAGGGCATGAATATGTGGAGATACTCAGCATCAGTCCCACAGGCATGTGTCCCATGAACACATTTTTGAAAACAAGGAATAGTACAGTAGCAGTACTACAGCTTCCACATGAATACTTAGTCTTTAAATAATCCCAAAATTATAAATCCACAAACAAAACTAAATCCTACTCATTAGTAACCAAATCTAAAAGTCACTAGCAGCTACTCTAAATGTATATGAAGGTTCAGAAAGAACACTGATGAACACCACCCGCACTTCCCTTTCACTTCCCAGGTCTCAGCAGTGGCACAAACTTCTTTAAAGTGGGTCCTCCCCACAGACTGCAGTTCTTCATTAACTGCTCCAGCATGGATTCCTTCCACAGGGTACAGTCCTTCAGGAAGACTGCTCCAGCATAGGTCCCCCACAGAGTCACGGGTCCTGCTAGCAAAACTGCTCCAGTATGGACTCCTCTCTTCACGGGGCAACGGGTCTCACCAGGAGTCTGCTCCACCACAGGCTTCACAGGGGATCACATCATCCTTTGGGAATCCACCTGCTCTAGCACAGGGTCCTCCCCAGTCTACAGGTGGATATTTGCTTCAGCACACACCTCCATGGGCTGCAGGGGCACAGCTGCCTCACCATGGCCTCTCTGCACCACGGGCTGCAGGGAAATCTCTGCGTGTCTGAAGGGAGCACCTCCGGCTCCTCCTTTTTCACTGACCTTGGTGTCTGAAGGGCTGTGTATTCTCACTCCTTTGGCTGTTGTTCCACAGCAGCTTGTTTTATTCTTTCCTCTTCTTAACTATGTTATCCCAAAAGTGCTACCACCATTACTGACGGGCTCAACCTGGGCCAGCAGTGGGTCCGCCATGGAGCCAGCTGGTATTGGCTCTATTGGACAAGGGGGAACCTTCTGGAGAAGGTTCGCACAGAAGCTGCCCCTGTAGTGTCCCTGCTATCAAACCCTGGCCATGCAAACCTAATGCAACTGCTAGAATAAAAGCAACATTTCACTTACCAGACTATAATGCTTATTTCAAGTCACAGAACCATCACACACAGCTACAAAATTGCAACAACATAGTCCTGCTTTTGCTAAGGGCAGATGTCACCTTGGGGGAACTATCATGGGCTCGTCTCCCGACTTGGCATTTTCCAGGGCCACAAACCCACAGACGCAGTGGGTGCTTCACAGACCTTAGTGTCAAGGGCTGCATGGTCACACTAGAATGGTTTGACAGCTTTGGGCTTCATAAAATGTCAGGAATCTTCTTTTTTTTATCTCTATCCCCTGAGCAAGGCCACATCACAAAACCCATTTCATATTCAGTCATATCTGCCCCATGGGCTGCCAATCAGATTGTTCTGAAGTAAAACAAAAGGTCATACAATATGATTTTGGCTTCAGTTTAAGTTATTTGTTCATTTAGATCAAATGAGAGGAATGAAAACTGATTTTACATGAAGTTTCCAATCCCCACATAAAATTTCTTTAAGTTGCACCCATGGGTACCTCTAGATTCTTCCAGCAGAGATGCAGGTCAGTACAAGTGGAATTTTAAATTGCTGATATTCTCAGGAATTTAGTCTATAAAAACCAGCAAATATGCCCTGAGACTTGTAAAGCACCCTGGATTAAAAGCATTCATAAACGGAGCAGCCTTTGCTTCTTTTTCTTTTTTTTTAATTAAATCAGTGGGCAGTATCACAACAACAGAAAATCATCTTGATAAAACGGGTGATTCAAACAGACAAAATGGGTTGTTAGCAAATAAACTGATGCCAACATAAGCAATCATCAGGTCACATAAGATGATGCAAGCAAAAAACAAAGAGACTGCAAGTTAGTCCCTACACAGTAAAACAACTGGTGATATCTTTATTTGTATTTAGAGATCTTTATTAGTGTTGCTATTTTAGGCTTGACATGTATTGTTATGACATTATATTGGTTTTGATTGATTGCACCCTTCTTTTTTCATTAAGATGAACCAACACTGTCAGGCAAAGGACTGTCTTTAATGGCAAACAGGTATTTATGGTATCATCAAAAATTGCCATCACTTCATAATGTGGTCTTAATATCTCATAGTTTGGGGTTTTTACTAATACAGTCTGTTAGGGCAAACTGATTTAAGAGGGAGGAAAGAAATAAAAATACATCTCCTATAACGAAGTCTGTTGCATCACAAGGCCTAGGTAAAGCCTTACAGAGACTTTTAATGAGAACTTTTTAAAAGGCTCAATTGAGACAAATGCTATCAACTCTTACAAGGGTTTTAGAATCTTCATTTTCTTCAGAATACGAAGGTTCTATACCCATCACATTGTTAGTTTTAATGACTACATTACACACAGTTAGGTGGTTTAATACTACTACTACTAACAATAAGCATAAAATAATAACTGCCTGCATGGGATGGTCAAAATAGTTTTTCATCTGTAAAATTTCATTTGTATGAGCATGTTAAGAAATCAGAATAGGTGTGCCCACAGCTTACATTCACATTTAAAATTGAAATCATATTAATTTTAGATATTACTATCTAAAATCATGTTCATCCTTCCTTGCCACATCAGTTCTTTCAACACTTTTACTTTCATATTTTTATTCCCTTACCTATGCATGCTGACAGAAAAACAGCATTATTAACAAAACAAATGAAGAAAAGACTTTACTGTTTCACATTTATGTTTGTCAATTCACAACATTAAATAGGCCTTTAAGATAAAGAGTACTTTTTTCCAAAAATCAATTACAACTGGATAATTTGTTTGTATGTTAAATTAATGTAAAATGAGTCTGAAAAAATGTACCTCCTCATATAGTCAAACTTGACAGGAATAATTAGATTGGTATGTTTGGCATCTAGTGCTGACTAAACACTAGAAGAGTAACTAGTTGCTGTGACAATTATGAAAACATCTATGAAAAGCAAGAGCCATTAAAACCAAGCCTAATTTTCTTTGGGCATTCAACAAGATAATGAAACAGATAATGTAACAGGATCTCTGTTTTGTATTGTTACTGGTCTTCTCACAGCTTTTTTTCCTTGTGTTTATGTCAGTGGCTCTATTTAGTAGTGTTGTTTATCAAACATATATTTTAATTTGTGCTCTGATGTAGCAGAGTTGCTACCTTGATTCCAATAAATTGATATGAACTTATCCAGCTTTGCTATGGCAGAGTTAATATAATTTGATTCACCATGCTAAAGCTGCAGGATTTTGATTGCCCCTCATAACATGCTGAGTATGCCCAGCATCTCTTAAACCCACCCAGGACTTAATCAATAGTGACAGATGAAATATGCTGAAATCAATTTGCAAAAATCACCACACCTCATATCCTGTCTCATTTCAAGTAATGAATCTGCTTGGAGCACTACTAGGGAAAACAAGGAGTTTACCTGTGCAGTACCTACCCAATATGGGCAAGACTGGAATTTAACTTTATTCCACAAACAAATTTAGCCCATAAAGAAGATTCTAGTAATACATATTCATTGTTTGGAAATAGCTATAGCAGCACTGAAAGTAGATATTCTTTGAAGTTGCTTTGAGAAGACGAGTGTATCATTATCTGTATTTCATCATAGACATATTACGCCCTTCTGGTGGCAGACAGTTGAAAGACAGGGCAACCAAAGCCAGGCAGAAAATACACAGAGTGAATAACAGGCAAGGAAGAAATTATTAAATACACACTAGCAGCTGAGCAATTGGAGGGACTGATAAGAGTAATGATATCAGATAAATTCCTGACTCAAAAGTTATTATCCTCTCTGCAGAAGTGAAGCTACGTATCTGTTAATAAAAAGAGAAGAAATGTAAAATATGAAGTTACACCAATTCTCTGTTTTGCTAGCTGTTTGAGCAAGATGTCAATAAAAAAGAGACCATTATTATAATTAGCTGCTACTATTACACTGTATGAATTCTTTTGTAATAGAGAAAAAAGAACAAAGGCAATAGGACACTTTTTCACATGCACTGTTTTTGTCACAGTTTGATTTTGATGGTGACTTTGTGACTGCTTTACCATGCACATGAACAGTTTAAATCTTACATCGTTCTTTACGTGACATATGCAGGGGTTTTGTGTTTGGTTTCTACACAGAACAAAGCCCCCAACAATAGAACCAAAAAGACTTACTAGGCCTGATTCCTTGCACTCATATAGTTTTGGCATTTCACTGATTTCATACTTCCTTAACTGATACCTATAATATAAATATTATATATAAACCTGTAAGTACCTAAAATTGATTAGGTAGATTGATTCAAGTTCTTCCTGAAGAGCAACAAAAGAATTAGAGTATTTTGACTGAAATGTCAGGCACTGCATGAAAACATCAAACTATATCAAGTTCACAATACAGGGACTTGATTGTGACTTGTGCAGTTGTGGTGGTGAAGCAGCCACCTAGACTGGTCCCCACGGCAGCCAGAGGGGGAGAGTGAAAGTGACGCTGAAGAAATCCCCGATCTTCCCTCGTTTTCCCGCCTTTGGTTGCTGTCAGTCAAGTTAGGAGTTACACCTCTTTTCCCTCAAGTTTAGTTACATATTCATAAGGTCGGTTTAATATTCATATATTACTAGAAAGTTCTGTCTTTCTGTCGTTCTCATTGGTTGACGTTAATGTATTCATTCCCAGTTCAAAATTATTGGCCCCCTGTTCCATGTGTATGTTCCCCATTGGTTTATTCCCTGGATGCCCCCCCCCCACACCTGCTTCCCTTATAATCCCGTGTAACGGCTGCTTCGGGGCTCTCTCTCTCCCTGGCAGCCGGAGCCCGCCTCCTCAGCTCCCGCATTCAGGCACATTGTATTTCCTGCACGGCAGGTTACAATAAACTGAGTGATCGCTACCAGAGAGCGTCCCTCCGCCTCTTCGCTTCTGCCATTTTGCTACTGTTTCACCGACGGCTGCTGCTCCCTAGCAGGGAGAGACGGTGCAGCTGCATTCTAAAGCCCGCCGGAGTGCCAGACCTGAGAGGTCCGGCGCGGGCGGCGCCGGAGCGTCTGAGCGCTGTTTGCTGTCGCCTCTGCGGTCCAGTAGAAGAGCTGTCAGGGCAACCGCAGCACCGCGACATGCAGTCACTGAGATGTGGTTGTCAGCTGGTGTACCTTATTTCCATTATATTAATTAAGGAAGATGTTTTCCTCCCTTGTCTCATCGCCATTTTCCATTTAAGTAAAGGGTTTTATTTTTTTTCTTCTAGCCTTGAGAAGGGAATGTTGAGAAAAGAAACAAAATTCACATTGCTGTAATTGCACAACTCTCATTTGAAGCATAACCTGAATTTACTTAAATTCTTTCATTCTTGTGTACAGTTTAATTTATTCAGAAACTCTAGTCTCTCTGTTAGTTCCAGCCAACTCTTTATATTCTAACCTTACACCAAGAGTGTATCTTTTAAAAAAAGTTTCAAAGGCTACACAACCTAGCACAAAACCAGATCCTTAATGCATCATTATTTACAGGAAAAGTAGTGGAGAAATACCTGTTCTGTAGTCAGCCTCTTTATGAACTGCTGGGTTTTTTTAGGAGACAGAGAAAACTCCACAAAAGTCTTGTATTTCTAATTCTCTTCCTAACAACTCATCACCAATGAAAAAAAGCTTTTTGGGAAACCATGCACACAAGATCTTCCAGGCACAGTGCCCATGAAGTGCTAGAGCCCCTGAAATGCTGCTAAATCAGAGCACAAAGTTGGTCATCACAATTGATTTAACTTTCTAAAAAAATTAGTATTTTTTGCTCTCAATAAAACCATTTGTTCGTGTGTTTTAAAAACATAGTGATCCTCTTCACCGATATAGAGTAGAGATAAGTGTTTTTCTCTTCTTCAACTCACACAAAAGAAAGACTAGATCTCAATTCTGGATCTGGCCTTTATATGGTAACCAAAAGAGATCACATTTGTGCTGCAAATGTGTCTCTTGTACTTTAAGACTTTTGTCTTAAGTACAAGAGACAAGAAAGTTCTCTGCACGATCTGTCCCTTTGACAAACATGGACACTTCTCTGCATACTGATTACTTTTTTCCATTTCCATCCCACCCCCTCACAAGTCCTAAAGCTATACATAAGACTTTTGAGGCAGTAGGTTACCAAGGCAACTCATGCAGCTTATCATTATCTAGATCTCATTACTAAAAGATTGATTTTGGACAAACAGTAATCTTGTAACAGGGTGAGCTGATGGATCACTTTCTTTCAAATTGCTAAAGACCAGGGAAGCCTAAGCATATGATTCTATTTTGGGTGGAATGAGTTGAGGAAATGGCTCCATAAATGTCTTCTCAGTTTCCCTTGCCCACAGTGTACCTTTATATTGGTTTCTGTTACCTGGACCCTACTTCCCTCAAGACAGCAACTTCATTGATTCAAAAAATAAAGGGAAAAATCAAGAACTTACAGAGAATGCCAACAGAACCCCTGAGGTACAACCAAGGTTAAACTCAGATCTCTGAAGACCACAACATGGCAATTTCTGGTTTTGCAGTCCAAACACTGAATCAACAGCAAAACGGTTATGTAGTACAAATCACTACGCTCACACAACCTTATCCTGACAGATCAAATTTCATTTCGTTATCCAGCATATAAATTCATGCTAACTCAAGAGAGACTTTTCTATATTAGACACTTAGAGAATGTTCTGATGTGGTTCCAGGCTTTACTTTCAGTTGCTTCATACATTGTCAGTACCACTTACCTTCCTGGTTTTCATTAACTTAGCTGAAGCAGAGTCTTTCATTCCAGTTTTTGCACCTTTTCTTTATGCATTACATATCTGAACCTTTCTCTTGGCAGAGCATCCAGTGCTCAGAAAGACAGCCTAGCCAGACAAGAGCCTGAAAATCCTCAGATCACTCAAAAACCTCAGAAGCTTGCTCAGTCTGGCCCTAAATACTATAGCATAAAGCTCAGGCAGTGGCCGGGTGGTCAGGCACCACATAGCAGACTCCCATTAGCAATGTGTATAATGTTGTAGTGTATTACAGCCACATGTTAATGCTTCATACTAAGGGACCTGAAGCAGCTGTTCAAGAATACTAAAAAGGCTGAGAATACAAAGAAGAATACAAATTACCTGTTTACTTGAAGCAGGACAAGCAAAGTACTCTGCCATGTGCTTGACTTCAAGGTACAAAGGGTGGAAGAACTGCACACACACATCAATAGCAGGGACTGTTTTCTTCCTTTGAAGAAAGGAAGCGTGCAGAAGAACTCTAGACCATCAAAGGGACCTCGGGACTAACAGTGATGCTTGTAGACCTTTCTGTTTCCCAAGTGGCTCCAGAACTGAGCAAGGAAACCAGTCACTGCCAGCCTGGTACCATACTGGCTCTGTATGCCTTCCTAATCTCCATTCACGTATCCCTTCCGGATGTGTGAGAACCAAGTGCAACACATTTTGCGAACAAAGGTGTCATGAACAATAGATTTTAATATAGAGAAAAACTTTGATTATGAGTAAACACATTATTCTTGGTTATAAAATACAGCAGCACAGGCAAATACTGTTAATAGATTTGTCATGGGAAGGACAAATATGTTTTTGTAAAAAAGCTGCTGTGGAACTCAATACGACTACATTACTGTAAAGGCTGTGGAGAAAAGGCCAATTCCAAGTTCATCTAGGATTATAAAAATTTTTAGGCTGCATGATGGTGGACATATTTAATTGAAAATACTTGCAAGAATGGAACAAAATAGCTTTCAAGAAAAATACAGACAATAGTGAATTTTCTTAAAAACCATTTATCCCCTCAGGCATAAATTATGTTTTATGACCTTTTGGAATAAGACATGTCTGCAAACCATTCATTAGTAGGCTATTAGGTTGATCAAATGAAAATACTGTGGATATTTTTGTGCATTTTCATTCATTACTCTTCAGCACATCAGTTTATCCTGGTAGTGCTGAAATCAGTAAGAGGTTTAACAGTGACTTTTATAGGATTACCTCAGGCTAAGTGCCTATGAACTTAGGCCTGATATGAGGTTCTGTGTAACTCTTAAAATACAGTAACACCTTCACTGAAAGATCTTTTTAAACTCAGTTAGATGAGAATGAAATGATGCTCTGTTTCTGGCAAAAAAGTATCATTACAATGCCTCAAGAAAAGGAAGCTGGCCAACAGGACAGTACTTCGAGATCTGAGGGTGATGGAAGAAAGCATTATTATGCTAAAATAATAGATCGAGATTCACTAAGAGACCAGTCAGATACTTAAAAATAGAGTTCAAATGTAAATCTAGAGCAGTCATTAAGCAAAGATGAATGGGAAAGTCAGTTGTTTTTGAGGTTGGAGGTGGGAGAGTTTCCCATGTGGAAAACACAGTAGTAGGTAGATTAGAGAAGCATTATATCAGGAATTATGAGCTCTCCTACATTGCTCTCTACACCTTATAAAAGGTGTTGGGAAGAACAACGACAAGATGAGCTGTACATCACCATCATTTCCTAAAAAGGTTACTTAGCACTGAGGGCAGTTCACCACTCCATTGGATTCAGACCCCCCTGGGAAAAAGCTTTATTTTAAAGACACTGCAGTTCACTGATACAGGACAATATATTACAGTTCTTGTGAGATTTTGTCCTTTGTACTCCTGCCTGCATTTCTGGCTTGTGTACCTTTGTGTATCACTGGAGTGACCAGAAAATACGCAAGAGCTCTTTCTGCACCTTTCCTTTTCAACATTTCTTTATGGAAGACATATTTTAAAATTTCCCCCCATTTCCTCCTCATCCAAAAACTTTAAGGCAAGAGCAGCACATTTAAATCCAGGAGGTAAATTTTTGAGTGTTAAACACAAGCATTTTGAAATGGAAAACAAAAGACAAACACAACCATTATATTAGTGGCACCTACTTCAGCACTACCATGCACAAGTTCAGTTATGTGAATATATACAGGAAACAATAAAGAGGATAGATATTCAAACAATAACTAAGAAAATTCTTGATAAACCAAGAGAGAAAAAAGAAACTCCCAAATTAGTACATTTTTTCATATTCTAAGATGTAGCATTCACAGAACATGCAGGAATTAATTTACTCAAAAACAGCGTGCACCTGCAGTAACACTTCCCGCTGAACACATGGAGACACTTAACTAAGCAGCAAAAAGAATCCTCTCCACGCATGGTGATGATGAGCTGATGTGCTGATTTTGCAGTGGATTCCCAGAACTCATAGGTCCAGATTCTCCAAGTCTATCCCACACACAGAATCTGGCACGTGAACCCGACCAAGGCAAAGTTCACACTTCTGGCATGGGGTCTAAGGCAAGGCAAAGCATCTGTACACGCTCAGCTTCCCTCAGTGAGGGAGGCTGGGGGCAAGAGGAGCAGCAAGAGCAGGGTAGGACTGCTTGTCCTGTGGGGGAGTTTTACCTAGGGATGGAGACAGTTCCAGATGCACACAGTCTGACACCAAGGTGAGGGCACCTGCTGTCAGTGCTGACTCTAAGCCCATTGCTGGTGGCACCTGAACAACTTCACACAGGAACTTCCTACGGAAAAACTCTGAGTCAGAACACCCATTTGAAAACTAATCCACAGCACTTTCTATCACATTTCTGCAGTAGGCCTGATGCTAACCTTACACCCTTCTTGCTGCTGTTAACAAGTGTTAACAGTAAGTTAAAATCTTCAGATTTACATCCTTTGTAGTTTTTTCACACCACTATTCTGTATTTCCTCCACAAAAAAAACCTCTCCTAGGAAGAAATATATTTGTTAATTGCCCCCATAAGATGGTACTCAAAGTACAGTAATAGCTTTATACAGAGCCCAAATGCCAGATTAAGTGTAAGGGCAGTGTTTTAGTAACGAATCTCCCAGATAAAACGCCAATAATTACTACAGAGCACAACAAACTGCAAACGCCAACACCAATCTTTAACATATACAGCCAATAAAAAGGAACATGCCACAGATCAGACAAATTAGTATCAAGAACAGATGAATCAATATCATGACTTGCAAATGTTAACAAATATAAATTCCTTCTAATATGCTCTGGTCAGTCTCTTACCATCTCCAACCGTTCAAGTCCGTGTTCAGGCACCAAAAAGGACTGTCATGGTTTAACCCCAGACAGCAACTAAGCACCACACAGCTGCTGCTCACTCCCTCACCAGGGCATCATGAGGAAGAGTAAACGTGCAAAATTAGTTTTAAAACTAGTAGTCAAATAATTTTTCAGCATCATGAGCTGGTATGTTTTGACTGAAGCCTACTCCACATCCCTTGTGTTACTCTATGTGGCACCTTGCTCTGGGACAGCTTTACTTTGGACAGAATCTGCATCCAAGCACTTCACAGCCATAAAGAATACATGCTGCTGCAGCTGCACCCATTTCTATTTGCCTGCCAGTTGGCCAGGAGGCACAGACAAGGCAGCATGTTGTGCTTTAAAGACTTCTTACCCCTTACCAGCCTAGGCACCATAAAACATTTATAGACTATTTTGGGCAGCATTTCATCACAAATTCCATATGCTTAGCTGAACTATTCAATGCCCAGAATGACAATAAAGAGAAGATTACATTTGAATGCACCATGTAGTAAGTATTCTACCTTTTAGCTGCTATAGCCTATTATCTCCTAAAATAATCAACACACAGCCAGCTCGCTCCATCAGCTGAGTTCCACAGTATTAGACACCTCTGTGCAGCCTAAAGGTGCACATGGCTCAAACATCTATTCTAGTCTCATCTCCATTCACAGATGTTTGCAAAAGAGAATAGAGCATGAAGGGTGGAAGTTCTTTAAGATGTTGTACAATGCAAAGGGAAAGAAGAAAGGCAGCTACAGATTCTCTACCCAAGCAAAATGTACGGTCTTGCTTTTAGTTACAGACATAGCCACATGATGATGATGCATTTAAAACAAGCAAAGAAAATTCCTACTAGTATTTGAGGGAACTGAATAAAAACAGTGTCTGATCTCCAGAATAATTTAATGAGTACTGAAAGGAAAGAGCCCTTTATTATGGAAAATCTTTTAAAATAATTTGTCCTTATATGCCATCACAAATTAACAAGACTATGATATGTAGCTTCAGGACACGCAGTAAGTCATTCCTTCTGCACCATCATGCACTTGTTCTTCCATATATGGCCCAGAAAAGTGAGAGAACAATGCTATCTGTAAGTTTAGCTCTGCAGGGACAGACAGTGTAGTCTGGCAGAGAAGAAGAAATGTCAGCTAACTGAATGGGTTTAATCTCTCTCTCTGACCTCCCTTGCAAATGACACTGTGTCTGTCACATTAAGCTATGGCCAACCAGTCTACAGGAAAGGATGACCTTTTAGAGGCTACTACAATATTTAGGACCCTGAAGCAGCTCATTGGATCAGCAACCTAGTGATAAAGTAGTCCAGATAATCTCAGCTACATCCAGCAATGAGCTCTGGCCAAATGTCAGAGTTTTAGTCTGCTCTGACTAAAACTGGGCAGGCACCAGCCTTGAACAACAGCTCCAGCACAAACAGAGCTCCACACTGTACTCAGAATGTTTCTCCCTGCTTTTCCTTTGTGTCACTTGACTGGAAAATTTGCAATCTATGCAATTTTAAAGAGTTTGGGTTTGTTGGTTTGGGTTTTTTTGCCTAAGATTTAAACATTAAATTGTCCTCTTGAGATCTATTTTATATCACTTCATGCATCCTTCCTTTGTTCACTACTCACAGCTCACAAGGTCTACTAATGTATACTTTAAATACAGAAGAATCACATGCTTTTCTTCTCATTTTCCTTTCCATTTCTGCCTGTTTAGAGCTGAAAGACAGCACCTTTTGCATTAAATCATGACCAAGCCATTAACATCAGGGAATCTTTCCCATTAAAAAGGCAATATATATTGACATGCGAGCACTCCACTCCCAAAAGCTTTTTTTCCAACACTTCATTAACATTTTTCACTGCTGGACCATTATACCCTCCCAGAGTATGTCTTTATTGTCCTGTTTCCTCAGCATACAGCTAATGACACAACAAAAGGAGAGGAGGCAATTGCAGATAAATCAGACCAACTTCCCATCGGGTTTCCCTTCCACACTCCTGCCATCTGTGCTGGCTGCCCCAGCACTGCATATGCACACACTCCACACTCCAGCCACTCACATCTGCTGCCAGGACTGTCACAGCCCAGTACTTCTGCTGTTTGCCTTCACAAGGACGTCTGCAGGGACAGCTTCCAGTCTCCTAAACTGGAGACACACAGCTGAGCTCCCAGCTCTATGGAAGCCCTTCTCCTCAGGAAAACTGGGGACTCACTCCCTGGTTTGCACCAAGTAATTTACAAAACACAGATTTCATGACTTGAGAAGCAACATGTTGTATTTTGAATGGCCTATTTACTCCCAAGAAATTCCCTTTATACAAGATTGAGATTAAACTTTTTCGCAAAAAAATAGCATTTTTAAAGAAATAAATAAGCAGCAAGCTTAAATCATAGAAAAGGTTAAGAATATGTGAACACTTCTTTCTACTAGATTAACATCAGCAAAAGACAGAATCAAATATTGATCTATATTTCTGGATTAGCTTTCTGAGGTGTGCAACCACCTTTTCACAGCTGTGAACACAGCACTGCAAAAAATTGATCATCCTCACTTTGCAATCCAAACTGCATGAATCATTAATAGCTGACTTGTTAATTAAATACGGTAGCAGAATTCTAGATTAGTCCTGCCTTTATAAGAACACCATTAATAAATCTGTTTTTTAATTTAGGAAACATCATCCTGGCATAGAGTAGCCATTGTAATATTCCTGCTTAAGTACAATATTTCATTCATTACCTTGACAGGTCGCATCACTTAGACTATCCACAAGAATAAATTTCATCAGCTTGCAAATGTTATCTCTGTGTCCACAGAGAAGCCCCATGTGCACAATGTTCCCTGTAAATCTCACACCAGCATTTTCATAAACCAGTGGACACAGAGAAAAACCCTATAAATAGGCGAACTGCAGTAGGTTTTCTCATTTATTATTGGACACCACACAAAACAACAGTTTGAAGAATTCTCTTCTTCCCATTTTCCATTCTCCAGTCATTTGCAGTGTATGCAAAATGGAAAAAACCATCACTTTTCTCCACATACTCGACAAGGAATCTAAACAAGTTAAGTACACCTCTGTCCTTAATCCTTTTATATTACATATTACAATATGAACATGTGCATCGTACAACATAATGCAACATCCGTGAGTGTCTCATTTTTGATTTATCAGTAACATTGATACAATCTATCCCTGTCTTCCCTCAAGTAGGGCATCCATGGTCAAAATTTGTCCTTTCAAAAGACAGCTGGCAAATTCTCCTGGTAAAACTACTTGAGAAGCCTTCAGAAAACTGGTAGCTGAAAAGGGATTCTTTTTTGAAAGTTTCTGCAAAACACCTCATGCAATCAATTCACTAACACTTATTTGCTAGATATACATGTACATCTTTTACATATACATATATACATGCACAAAGAGAAGCATCCTTCAAAATCTAAAAATATTAATTTAGGGACTGCCAGACAGAACACATGATGATTAAATGACTAGCACTTTGAAATGCTGAGGTAGCAATACTGCTAAAATACCTGCTGAGATTCAGCTCTGGCTTCATTAAGCGGATAGAGTCATCACTGTGGAAGTGCAAGATTGTCTTTTTGGCTAATGCTTAATCAGACTTCAAGTATGTATTGCTAATAACTGTGAATAATAAATTAATTCAAAGACTGGTTCTTACATGCATATGGAAGGCTGATTAATGGCTGCTAAGAGGTCTGTTCTAGAAACAGAAAATCTCTTATACACATTTACTAAGTGCATTTATTCATTGTCACATCCTTAACGAGAACTTCACTATTTTCTGTTTTAAGTATACGCAAAAGGAAATTTTAGAAAACAGTGACTTATGAAACAAAGTAGAGACCAAATGAAAAGTAGACACAGTTCCTCTTTTGTACACATGGTTTCTAAGGAGTGTAATTGATCCATTGTCAGTGGTGCTTTCCTAATGCATGTTAATACATAAACAAGACAGTTTTTTTACAGCAAACCTGAAGAGATTTACTTTGCCTCCTCTTCTGAGGACAGAATTTCTCACCCACAAAATGAGTATAACCAAAATCCTGTCTTTGAGGACCTCTGGTATGACAGCTTTGGAAGTATTTAGATATCTTACCTATGAACCCAAATCCTGCTCCTTCAGTAATAAGATTATTTTCCCACCCCTCCCCCAAACCTATTTTAGTAAGTTGTTTATTCTCTTGTACACCCAAAACACATCACCAAAAAAAAAAAGACAGATGGCTAAGCAGTAATCCATAATTTCCACATTTAATGCTCTAAACGTGAATTATGTAAAGGTATGGTGAGCTACCTGGAAGGCAGAAGCAGGGATCCCACTTTAAATTTTGCCTAAGATATAGGGTTGTTTTTCTTAAAAACTGTTCTTTATACTTTTAAGCCAAACAGAAAATTTGGGAGTCTAAACAGAAAATATTTACTCAATTACAATGCACTCCTACAAGATTTCTGATATAGAGTATTACTATATTTATACTATATTTATTACTAACAAACATTACTATTTATTACATTAGTATTACAATAAATGCATTTTTGAGATCCCGCCTTTGCTTCTACAAATTGGTATGGCCGGAGCTAAACCAAATTACACCAGGAACAGTGTAATTCACTCTAGATTTGCAGAGCAGGTACACAGAATCACACAATCAGTTAGACTGGAAAAGACCTCTGAGATCATCGACTCTAGCCTATGACTAAACATCACCACATCCCTTAGACCATGGCACTGAGTGACACATTCAGTCTTTCCTTAAACACCGCCAGGGAATGTGACTTCACCACCTCCCTAGCCAGCCCATTCCAGTATCTAATCTCCCTTCATGTGAAGAAATTCCTCCTGATGTCCATCCTAAACATTCCCTGGTGCAGCTTGAGACTGTGTCCTCTTGTCCTGTCACTGGCTGCCTGGGAGAAGAGGCTGACCCACACCTGGCTACACCCTCCTGTCAGGTATTTTTAGGGAGAGACAAGGTCAGCCCTGAGCTTCCTTTTCTCCAGGCTAAACACCCCCAGGTCCCTCAGCTGCTTCTCATAGGATATGCACTCCAGACCCTCCACAACCTTTGCTGCCCTTCTCTGGGCAGAGATAAACAGTATTTACCTTGCATCCAAACTGAGAATGAAAGGCTTAATCCCATCACTAGCACAAGAAGAAAATCAGGAAAGTGAACCTCTACAGCTCACAATCTGGACAAAAAAGAGAGAGCTGTGACTAGAGGCAAAGGCCGTAAGGCTGTGAAAGCCAGTTCAGTCTGTGGTGTTTGCAACTGTTCACATATATTTTTGTCAACTCTACTGGTTTTAGTAAACATATAGCAGTACAGGGGAATGTGTGCCTGAAAGAAGGACAGGAAAAGGGGGAAATTTGGTGATTAGAATATTAATATGGGCATTATAGAGTATTAATACCTACATAAAAAGGGATACTTTCCCCTCAAATGAAGAGGTTTTGTCACAGAACTCTGCAGTTCATCTTATGTTAATGGATATTGCTTGCTACTTTCTATCATATAGTAGTTCATGAAACAGTTCATAAAGTCCTCTGGCAGAAATTAACAGC
The DNA here is from genome assembly GCA_013400735.1 of Pomatostomus ruficeps. Classification (NCBI taxonomy): domain Eukaryota; kingdom Metazoa; phylum Chordata; class Aves; order Passeriformes; family Timaliidae; genus Pomatostomus; species Pomatostomus ruficeps. Next base: position 25,063 of record VYZT01002606.1, read on the forward strand.
ATTTGTTGTGTTACAGTGGCTGCAATTAAAAAGGCAGTATTTCCACACTGCTACAAAATAAAATATTAAACGATAAACTGCAGTCTTCTTTGTGCTTAGAGAAGAACCAAGATTTTGCAGATATCTTTTTTAATGAGGGTGAAGTCTTTGCTTCTTTTGAATTACTTTAAATAAATGTAATTTTCTTGGTTAAAAAGACACTGAATAAATTATACTAGTGATGTGCTTTTTTAGATTAAATTAATCTAAACTCAATTAATATCATATATTCACAGACAATATAATAGACTAAATCAAGATCAGTGTGATGTCCCTTAATGGATGAGTCATTTTAAGCTGCAATATATACAAAAACATAGCCTTATAGAAAATTTTTTTGACCACAAAGCTGAGGTTCCCATTTATTCTGAAACCATTACACATAATGCCTTAAATCTCATACCACAGCAAGAAAAAGGTATCCTTTTTTCCAGAACCATGTTTTAGTGCTGCACACCAATTTCTCACACCATTTGTATATTTAGCAACACATTGGTTCATGGGAAAAAGATGCATTAAACACATACATCCATGAAGATGCAAGAGCATTTCAGCTGCACTACGTTCATTGTCAGAGATTATAGTTCCTGCTTTGCCTACAGAGGTTGCAATTTGGAGGATTGCTCCAATTGCAAAACCAGCCCTTAATTAGTTTGTGTTGCCAATTGATAAATTATTCTCCCTAAGCTCTAACATGGGTGTTTTTGTCACATGATCATATGCACAATGCATTTAGTTTTGCTATACATTCTTAAAATAATTTTATTCCTTTCTCAAATAAATTTGCCACACCTCCCCCAAACCTATTTCAATAAACTGCCTATTCTCTTTTACTGCCCAAACACATCCCCACCATAAAAACAGATGTCCAAGCGTTAATCTGTATTTTCCACATTCAGTGCTCTAAATGTGAATTATGTAAAAGTATGGTGAGTTACTTGGAAGGCAGAAGGATCCTTGTGGTTAAATATGTCACTTATAACCACAAATTATTACAAGTCTTTAAAAGGTGAGTCCAAGAGTTGCATGACAGCATGGATTCAGTACTTAGTCCCCAATGAGAAAAAGAAAAAACCTGCATATACTGAAGTCTACTATTTTCATAAATATTGTAGATCACAAACCATAACATTTATTAGAGATTCACAATCTGACAGTTCAGTTGCAGATTACAGGATTTAATATTTATGATTTGGTAGTCCATACACAAATAATTGTACAGGTTGTTGCTGAAGGTTGATATCAGCCACCTTTCAGGCACCCACCCAGCTGCTCTCTCACCCTTCCCCCCTCCACAAACAGACAGTAAGACAGAAAAGATCATGGATGCTGATAAAGACAGGGAGATAATTTACCAATTACCAACATGGACAAAACAGACATGACTTAGGGAAAATGAATTTAAATATTTGTAAATAAGAGTAGAATGGTGAGAAAGAAAGACATCAATGAACCCAACCCTTCTTTCCAGGCTCGATTTCTGTTCTTCATTATGATTCTTCTGATTCCTTCCCCCACCCCTGCAGGAAGATGGAGGAATGGGGTTTGTGGTTAGTCTATGGACCACAACCAGTTTGTCTGTGTCACTCCTTCCTCCTGAAACTTTTCCACTGATCTAATATGCGTTCTCTGTAAACAGCTCCAGCATGGGTCCTTCTCACAGGCTGAAGGCCCAGGAGGCCGCTCCACTGGCTGGAGTTTCTTAAGGCCATGTCTGCCCACTCCAGTGTGGGTTTGTCCATAGCTGCAGCCTGGACACCTAACTGCCCTGGCATGGATCTCCATGGGCTGCAGGGGAATATCTACTCCACCATCACTCCTCCCACAGGATGCAGGGAAATACCTGCTCTGTCACTGTGCACCTCCTCCCCCTTCTTCTCTGACCCGGTTGTTTCTCACACCTTCTGTCCCCTCACTGCTGTAGTCCCCTTTCTTAAATATACATTTGCATAGAGGCATCACCAGCACCCATCTGACTGGCTCAGATGTGGGTGTGGAGGGTCCATGGAGTCAGCTAGAACTATGCTTATCACGGGGCAGCTCCTGTTCTCTTCTCATACCCAACAGCCGGCAGCCCCACCACTACCAACACCTAGATACCCACACCCAGTGCACTTATTTCCTGACAAATCAATTGTTTCCATATATCACATCAGACTACTCAATTCCTCAGTCTCCCAAAGCAAGAACTTAACATACAACATCTACCATTTACTAGGAAAAACCGTAAGTTTCCAGTGCAAGGGTGGACAGCTTCTCCCTGGTGCAACACACTACTGAACACTTCAAAAAGGACAAAGAAGTTCACAAGTGCTGATGTTTGCAAGGTCCCTTCTAAGAAAACTCTACACCATGCTTAAACCAGGTGATATTATATAGACAATCTTTCGCCTGGAATAAAGACCTTGAAGAAATGTTTTTGTTTATTTAGAGAACAAAATGTATACAAAATATAAAAACAGATTAGCATATTCATTGAGGAACTCTAATACATAAATTCATTAGGGAAGCAATAAACATACTGCATAAATTAATTATTTTGTGCTTATCCTCATTAAATGCTACTTAATGAGTTAATAAGCTTGAAAAGCAATGACAAATTGCCAAGGTCCATGCACAGGATTTTTTAAAAAAAGCAGCGTGCCTAACAATACTGAAGCTCTGGATACAGGCTGGTAACATTTGTGCAAGGTGGTCACTTTATCTTCCAGCCTTCATGAACAAGTACTTTCTGCCATGAGTTTTGAATTCGTCAGAAAAATGTAAACTTTGTGAAGCTCAACTGCTGAAGGTACTTTTACTAAGTTTCAGGAATCACCTCCTCCCTAAAGTAATTTTGTACAAATTAATTTGTATTACAGGATAACTTCCAGCTTCTTGGGAAATACTAACCAGAAACTATCTATATGTCCACACATGCATATGTATGTGCACACACAGATTTATACACACAGAGGCACACACAATAGGAATATATTGCTACATTTTAGAATTTTACTGAGGCTTTTGTGGCCTCTCAGTGTTGGAGAATAAAGAATACATAAATGTTAGAAACTGGAAAGAGGCCGGGCAGCACTGGAGGAAGTCACATCCAACACCAATAAATACTTTACATTTTGTGATGGGGTATGAGCGCTCCAGCATTAGCTGAACTGTGTTATTAGTATGCTATGGAAGACTGAAATGGTGGCCCCATTTGTCATGTCACAGATATAGACTGCTTATGCTCTCACTTTCTGCAGCACAAAGGCTCAGTGTGCTGTGTTCTAGCTTGTGATTGAAAACAAAACAAAACAAAACAACACAAAAAAAAGCCACACATACACATTTTTCATTTGCTCTCTTCCCATGCCAAAACTGAGAGAAGATGGCAAACTGCACCCCAGAATACATTAGCAATATTCGTTTATAAATGCCTTCATTTTAAAGTAAAATATAGCCTGAACACATCTTCAAATCTTATACAGAATTGGTGAATTAAATAAGCATGGTTCAGTGAATGTTTCAAAACACAGTCCTCTCACCTTCCCAGGACACCCACAATTCACAGTGAAACTACCAGTGCTACCTTGATAAAATATTTAAAGCAGTCTTTGACTATTACATGGGCAAACATTTCCCAGATAACCTTGGGATATTAACCTAATTTTTCAACTCTTGATTTTTTTAACTCCTTAAAACTTACTTACAGCAAAGGAATCTAATTCCTCTTTATAGGGACAATAAACAGATAAAGTAGTATTCTGAACAAAGACTGCCAGTCCTTTTCAGGGATTCTCATTCCTTGGATTATACTCCTTTTTCCAGGATATTAGTGTGCTTAATTCCTCATTCGTTGAAAATCATGAACAGTATCTAGCGAATTTCAATGCCTATGATTACATACATACATACACCAAAAAACCCCAAACATCAAAGCATTTTTCAGTATCCTCCAGCATGACCAATCCACACAAGTAAGATCTCGGTATCAGCTGTCAGCATGAGAACAATCTCGAAACAAAATCCAGAGGAAATCAGCAGCCAAAGCAGCATCTGAGAAAGCTACAGTATTAATCTTGCATCACATAAAATATTTTGCATTGCTATGACAGCATGACATCACATTAACCGCACAAACACAAAAAGAAGTACACTTCACAAGAAGGCATGTGCTGATAGTGCACAGCTACCAGAAATTCTTCTCGTAGAAGTAAATAACAGTAGCTTGATGTTTAATCAAACCTTCAACTATTTTAAAACCTAGTTACTCTGCAAACAAAACCATGTCCATCAATCACACTAAGTCTTTAGACATTTTCACTTGATTTTGGTCACTTAAGACTAATTCACAAAGGATTCGGAAGCCAGAGCACAGCTAAATGCCATCTCCATGATTGGATAAAAATGTGTATTAAACAAATCAAGACACACTCATGTTGCAAACAGGTCCTCAAGAGTTTTGTGCTGACACTTAGGCAATAAGAGAGCTAATGAGAACAGCTATATTCTGCTCAGCACTGTTTAGGACACTAACAAATTAACTTCAGATGATTTGTCATCAAGTCCCTGCAGGAAGAAGCCACACTATTTAAGGGGGTGAAGGAAGAAGAAAGAATACTCACCCATGGAAATCCTTGATCCCAAGCTAACTACTGGGATAATAGTAAAAATGATACTAGAAATAACATTTAACAGGGAGTAATTTTAACCATTTATCTCAGTAACAATCATGTATTTTTTATTTATTGACAGGCACTTTAACCTTCATTTATGTTTTCAGTAGTCATGATAGTACTTTAAAAGAACAGTTTTGAAAAGGAATTTAAATGCCATTTGAAATAGAAGACCCACAACTGGCAGCTTCCCAAATTTTCACGAAAACAGCCAATGGAGTCACAAAATGAAAACTGGGTGGTAAGGGATGAGAGTGGGGGGTTTTTTTCTGTTTTTCTTTAATATATCTTATCTTACTATCTCACTTCTGAACCATTATGAATGTGGAAGAGAAGAGGAAAGGTCATCAGTAGCCAGTGGCAGCACCAGCTGGAAGCTGGAAATGACACTTGTAGTTTTCAGCTGTCAAATGCTGGCTGAAATTTAGTAAGTGCCAACATTAAATGATCTGCAAATCTGTAGCTTTTTTAAAATTAGCAAGAAAAAATGAAGGATTTTGAGAGAGCAATTTGAAGTCTGTTATATTATTATAGTTATATATAGAGTATTGCAAGTTCTTCAGTCCCACTGCTTCCCAGGCTAGCAGAACTCCCACCCATGCTCTGTGCTTAAAGCAAAACAGCATTCTGTATCACGCTTTATCCACTCCCTCTTAAAATGCCCTGATTTCTTTTCTCGATGGCTGCTAAGTTTTTGTGAAAGTAGACATCACCAATAAAAGGAGGCTAAATAACGTATTTACTCTTTCAGTTGTATCTATGACTTGCCAATGTCTTACCAACAATGAATGAAGACAAAAATGTAGAAACAATACAGAAAAGATGCAGGAATCTGTAAGTAGCTGATTGTGTAGCAAAACTACACAAATATTTTCTGGCTCTGGGTCCAATTTCATGTTTTATATACAAAACTGTAACTTCTGTAAAATAGATGTGCCTTTCCCAAGCAGCAGGCTCTATGTGAGCACTCTATTTGAAATGAGACGGAATTCACATATGTGCACCCAGCCCACTAGTAGGACCTAAACAAAAAAAAGAAGATATGTTTCCTCCACAACTGTGAGTTCTGCAAACATGCTGCAATAGCAGCCACAACACTGCTGTCCTGTCTGAGAAGATGAGCTAACATTTCAGCATGGAAGACACCCATGACCACCCTTAAGCATTCCCAAGTGCCAGCCTATTTAATCAGCACTGATTAAAACCTTTTGGAATGCATAAAGCCAGCCTGCCAGTGCCACCACACTCCATCACCTCGCACTGGACTCTCAAACATTCTCATCCCCACTGCGGAAGAGGATCCTTGCATTGAGGCAAGAGCCAAGGTTAGATGACACAAGTGCCTATGCTTATCTTTGTGTGTACATTTTTTGGATTTCTAGACCAGATAATTGGTGCAAACAGCTACAGCACACTGCTGTGGTCCCTCACCCTCATTGTGCAGCACAAACCAGACCAGACCAATTTACCTGTCACACAGTCACTACATTACATGAAGGGGTATGGCCATGCATGACTTGACACACCTGCAGACAACCTGAAGTACTGAATAACTGGCTCTGGCCCTTAAAAGTAGACCAACATCTTCCTTTCGACACAGTATGTTCTGTGGTCCTTGCTTTTGAAATGCTGACAAATTCAGTCCTACTCACTGGAACTGAACTGACTTTTTAAAATTCTATGGATTTTACTTGAATTACAGTATTTAAAATATTAAAACCTAGATAGCATAATGATGGCTTACAATATAAAACAGAAAACCAGAAATGGAATGTGTTCTTAGCTAATGAAACTCCTCTGACTTAAATTTTGTTATCTATCTTATTCATCCCTGTGGGCACTACCTAATTTCCCCTCACACATCTCTCACCTGATAGACTGAAAGTTTTCTGGAAGCAAGGACTGCCATTTATTGTATGTCTGTAAAGGTCCTAGGCCACCAAAGCCCAAAGGTTTTGAAATGCTACTGCATTTCAATGCCCACATCAAATAATGAGGACCTTTGACTGCTCTTTCTAGCAGACACAATTTGCAGTAGATGTATTTAAAAATAGTGATGAGAAGACATTTTGAAAGTGGTGTTTTCCATTCTTGGAAAAGTATATAATGAACATAGTAAAACTACCTCACTCTACCCTCTTGCACTGTTGCCAGCTAGATTACTTACTGATCAGGTATTCAGGTCCACTGGAACACGACGTCCCTCTGGCCCACAGAGTGCTTCGGCAGCAGCAGTGGATGCCGCAGCCAGCAGGACGCTGCCCAGCTGCTGTGGGCTCTCCCTTTGCGTGCCCAGGATTCCTCTTTCTGCAACAACTGCACAGTTCCCCTAATCCAGCGCCTTTAATTAAAGCTTTGCAAGGGAAATGTAACATCAACCTCAGACATCCTCTGTTTGACCAAAAGTTGAGGGAATATGATAGAGGGACAGGAAGAACATCACCAATGCAAAAGCTACCAGTCCTGTATCAAGGAATAAAAGTTCACTCTTTTGGAGGAAACAAACAAAAAAAAAAATCCTCAGGATTCTGGAAGTAAATGTCTGCAGCAAGTAAGTATTAATGCACACATAAATTCAGAAAGCCTGCTTAGTAATTACACCAATAGATGAAACACAGAAAAATTTAACCCTATGGATGAAAGTTACCATAAGCCAGCCTTAACTCACTGAGATAAGATTCCCCACCCTGATGAACAATTTTGGTCTCAAGCTCTCAAGCCACTGCCTGTCTATTACACTACCCTGCTGGTCCTGTGTGTTGTTTGTACACACATTTCCTTTCACAGGGGGAGAGAGAATATGTCTGGAAGCATAGAAAAGGTGATTAGATACCAAAATCTCAGTTGATACAGAAATGGAGTAAAACTACTGATGGCTGTCACCATCCACTTAGCCCTCTGCATACTAAGATGTGGTCACCATCAGGGCTACAGGCTCTTTACTAGTAGTGCTCACATTAAAGCCCAGATAGATATGACACTCAGGAGTGCTTCCAAGCCCTTTCTATTACAGGCATAAGGTGTTAGTTAAAGGCAGAAGACCTCCTGTGAGAGTGCTAGAGAAAGGTCTCAGGCAGAGGAAGCCAAACTTGCCAGGGTCTGTGCCCAGACCCTTGGTCCAGAGCAGAACCTGAAGCAAATTAGGAAGCCAACAATGCCTTATTTGCCCCCCTGTCCCTCTTCACAAGGAATTACTTCTCCATTGCTGGTAGGGATACTGAATTCATTAGCATGTATGCAGTGTGAACAATCAGGAGACTTGAACCTGGGACTAAAGTGAGAACCAAATTATTTGACGCTAAAACACATTCAGTGAGGAACAGTGAAAGGGGTCAAGGAAGTACTGGGCCACTTGACATCAAAAACAGTATCTGTGGTAGGAAGTAGAAGCAGAGCAGAGAAGTTTGCACTGTTTTTATATCCTTTCCTTTATATGGCTGTGTTGGCACACTGGGATGTAGACGAGCATGTCCTGCTGGGAAAGGAAGAGATGTGACAGGACTGAGGAATCATGCGCCCAGGGCACGATCTTGCATGCTGAAGCAGCTCTGACTGTTTTACATTAAACGCACTTGTCCACACTCCCAAGCACACAGCAGCTCTGCCTATAGTTCAACCATTTTCTTTTACAAAGACAAATAAGCAAAAGATTAGTTTAAAAGCCTGCTACAACTGTTCAACAATAAAAACAAGTGACAAGCTTTTAGGCTTAATTGTTTCATCAGTCCAATCAGGGAATAAGGCATTCTGAGCCTGAGAGCTTGTTTATTTCTTTTCCAGCTACATCCATTTAACTAATAAACAGATCTCTCTCTCCAGACTTTATTTATATTATTCCAGAGTGGATACAAAGCTCCCCATCTTCCAAACATCAAAAATCTAGACTTTAAAGAGAGAAAATTATTAAGTTTTAATTCTGCAAAACATGAACTACCTTCCAGCACTAAGGATTAGTCAAATTTATTCATCTCCAGAAAGAGCAAGTCTGCTCATCAAAACTGAGACAACACCTGAGAGGCTTTCTCTGAGGAGAAAACTATTATGACCACCTGGTTGATGGGCCAGGAAATTCTCCACCAGGTTCTCTGTCCAAGTGAAACGCACTGCATCAATTACCTGGAAACAAGCTACAAGAACACCTGTATCCCTGTAGGGCCATGCTAAATTTTAGAGCGGCCTTATGGCTGCTCCAAGTTCCACCTTATCATCTGTGTTTGAAAAAAGATGCCTTGGCTGTAAACTGCAAGAGCATACAGCCAGAACACCCTGACTACACCCTGAGTCCTCCTTTTCATCCTTTGAAGGCCAAAGATGACTGTGGTATAAAGTGATTCAGGCATGCCTTCTCCACTAGGTAATATCTGAGCAGAATTTGATCCTACAGATGCATATTCTGAAGTCAGAGTCATTTGGTGTTCAAAAACTGACTATAACTTTTTTTTGGAGAGCACTTGGCACATTTTATGTCTTTGCCATTGTGTAAAAGTACTACTATTTCCTTATAGACATTGTCTACACAACATTGTCACAGAAACCGGGCTTTCTATAAGCACTAGAACTTAGTGGTTCTGATTTCCTTAAGGGTGAATAAAAAGTCTTGCTCCAGCACTAATTGCAAAATTAGCAAGAAGCTTACAAGTAATTAGATTGGGGTGTTAAATCACTAATGTTCCTTAAATAAAACTCCTAATTAGGACACACTGCATATTTATCTACAATCTAGATCTGACAAACAGCACGAACTTTCCTTTTCTAGCTGACATCCAGGACACTGCCAGGGAAATACTAGACAATCACAGTACTCCCTTCAGGAAGGCTGGAGCCCTCATTTGACTTGCGCAATTACAGACAAGGACGCCTATGCCCCTCTACTTTGATTCCAAAGCAGACTGGCGTAGTAGAGAGAGTCATGGCCATAAATTCAGATACCTACCAGCAGAAGGTTACTCCTGTCTCCCTTCTGATTACACAGGAAGCCTGGGTGCTTGCTCAGATTAAGCTTCTGTGATGGAATTTAGCTGCTGATACCATAAAAATATAAAACTATCAACACAAAATATAAAGCTATCAACACAATTTGGTCTTCCCTCCTTCTACATGGTATTTCTCAGACTCTAAGATAAATGCAGTTGGATAGATGCTTTTTATTACACCTAATAAAACACCACCTGACACAAAGGCATCTCAATTGAAATTGATCCACAATAAACTACTGAAATACAAACAGCAAGAGTTCCAATTTCTTTACAGCCCCTTTACCTGAAAGGTACTTAACTGCTTCAAAACAAACCCCACAATTGTATTGACATTCCACAGGTCCTGCAGACAGTTCTTCCAAACATTTTGTACCTTATTCTAATTTCAAAACAAAATAATCCACTTCCTCAGAAAAGCAGATGCACAGATTTTTAGGTATCAGAACTTTTTTTTTGTTTAGATTTACACCAATTTATTTCAAGTCCACTGAATATCATTGCATGTGAACACAGAATTTCTATCTGCAAGAAACACTTCACCTCCAGTTTTACACTGACCATCATAAAAACTAATGTCTTCTGAACCACGAGCAGTATCTTTCAGATACCTGGATTTTACTGTTTGATGTGGTTCTGTTCTATGCTTGTGCCTCAGCTGCAGAACTTTTTCTCCCAGTCCCAGCTGAGAGGGGCTTAAGTCTAGAAGCACCAGAAAAATTAGCTTGGCTGCCATAGTGCCTGTATCTCTGAGTCAACACAGCTGTCAGCCTCGCACTGCTGGGGATACATGTGCTCTCCCGTGTTCTCAAGGCCACTGAAGTTTTGATACCTTTTCCTAGACATACATTCATTCCAGAAAGGAAAAGCCATTTTCAGCTTGACTGGAATTAACGAAGTACTTCTCTATGTATGATACAAAAGTCACAGTTAAGACAACCTTCCTGAAGCCGTTTACCTGTGAGAGTCGTTGAGATTGTTTAATTAATTTTTAGTCCAACTTTAAGTGTCCCTTTTTATTTGACACCACAGTAACTAGCACATTAAAAAGATACGTCTTCTACATCCATTAGAAAAAAAACTCAGTCATACTCTTCCTACAGCACAAGACAGCAAATGATTTTTTATAATATTTTCCTGCTATTGCAACTTACAATAACCTCAATTGTTTTGCAGGGGATACATCCAACCCTCTGCATTCAAATATTCCTTCATTCTGAACATAGAGATGTTCTGACTGAAAGCAGGTTGGGTGTTTTGTCAGAAAAAACGAGTTTTGGTGAAACAAAAGCCTTTCTGCAAATGATATTACAAATCTAGTATGTAAGTTTGGGGGGGGGAATGTAATGATCACAGATTTCAGCTACATTACTCAGCACTGAGACTTCACACTGCCACCATCAAGACCTGAAGGTCCAACGCTTCATATTTGTACACCTTGCTTTCACAATCCCAAATATTTTAGGAAAGAGAAAAACAGATACAATGTTTCCATTAACACTTCCAGGAATTGGAGAGAGCAATATTTTAAAGTGAAACATTTAGAAAGAAGGAAAAAAACCTGAAATCCATTATCCAGCCTTCCTCTTCTGTATATGTAATAGGACAGCCAGGAATATACACACTTAGAGGCATGAATCAGAACATGATGTATTAATAATTACTCCACAAAAAGGCTGTGTGAATAGTTCTATATACACACACATATTAATGTTTATTTCATTGCTGTGAAACGTCTCTAAAAGCTAAATGAATTAACAGCTATGTTTGGCACCACATGAAACACAAACCTCAAGGAAAATTAATAAATCTAAGTGTAAAGATTGGAGTTAGTTGCCTGCCAGGATGTTTTTTCATCTTATTGAGCCAAAAGATATTTGTCATCTTTTTCAGAAAGATGCAACAAACTGTAATTCACATTAACTTGGCAGAGTCCTAAACCAGCAGGTCTGTCCCACAAAATGGCAAGTATCTCCAGTAGCTGCTGTTGTTGCCAACACGTGACAACATGATATTCCCAGGTATCATCAGCTGCATCCCCAACTACTGCTAATTTTGTATAGGATTATAACATTTTTCTATGTTCATTAGCTACAATTATCTTACTAACAGTTAGTAGCAGAAAGATGGTGAGGTGGAAAACACCATCAATAATGGTAAATAAAACACCATCGATAATGTGCAAGTGAGGTTTGCTAGACTATGATCAGAAACACATTAACAAGCCAACACAGAGGATTAACTTGAGATAGTACTGACAGACTGTACAAAGTGGACCATGCTGCCTGTTTGAGGTAGAGTTTTTTTGTTGTTATTGTTTACTTTATGTTATGTTTTGTTGGGGTTGAGTCAGAGGAGAAATTCACTAGTTTGTCACTTTATAGAACTGGACCAAAAAATCATGTTCATGAAAAACTGAATAAAAGCATTATTCAGATTGGAAGCATATTTTCTGTTGTATCTCACAATTGAACAAAAAAAGCTTTTCTGTATATGTATATTCAAACTGCACATTCTAAGAAATCACTCTGAAATAACTTGTTGGTCAGGACAATTGGGTGAGACAGAAGAGGCTCATGTTCAAATCTGTAATTCACCTCATTGAAGGGTCTCATTTATTATGGCCACTTATTTTATGTTCACTTTGTCAGAGCTTCCATGTCTAAGGTAACAAACCATTCCCTTCCAAAAGAGTAAAATGTGGCTGAGGCTGCTGTTCTAGCTGTCATTCCATGACAAAAATGTTTTAAGACTGCTTTAACCTAGATGTCCATTTTCCTTGACATGACACCCTGCATAAGCATGGCATTTTATAGATACCTTCAAGCAGGGATCTGAATTCAGCACTAAAATCTTGCTTTACAGGAGTGAATGCAAAATGCTTTTCATCTCATTATGCTGGTTTGAAATAACAAATACTTAAAGCAGCATAATGACAACATAAAATGCAAGAGCTCTTTCAAAGCAGTGCAATAAACCACTGTTACCATGATGGTCAGTTGCCTCAACCAGCACTACAAATTCCAAGCAAGTCCAACTCCATTTAATTCCTGCTGTACAGTTACAGAATATATGATACCCTAGATAGATGTATTCAAATAACTTTGTACACTTCCAGCTGGAATTATTTTGATCTCCTCGTTCAAAAATTTTCAGTGTTTATTCATTTTACATGTTAAATACAGGTTCTATATACTATATATCAAACGTTATTACTAGTACTTAGGAAATTATTCCATAATCAGCAAAGATTCGAATCATAATGAAAACGTATTATAACAGAAACAAAATATATAAAGCCAATTGTTGTCTGGAAACTTTGAGCTCTGGCTTAACCTCTGTAATACTAGACAATTGGATTCCCCTCTGTTCCTTCCTCTTAACAAATTGCTTGCTGTACCTGTGTCATCCTTTGAGGCCAAGGAATGGAATTCTCTTTGTGTAATGTGATTTGCAGCTGGGATTTCCGAATGCTGCTACAACACAAAATTAATGCAATGGTTCAGAGCTCTGTTCTACCAAACATCCTAATCCCAGTCTTTACTGGTACTTTTAATGGCACCCCTGGTGTTCCAGAACAATAGCCCACTCAAGAGAACTCGTCCCGTCACTTTGAATCTACTGTAAACACATACATATATACATGTACTACATACATAACGCCTTTTTTTTTTCACCCTCAGGGACATGTCAGATGCTGGTAATGGAATCAAGAATGTTTTTACATCCACAAAATCATTCCCAAAGCAAAACACCACCTAAAAAGGCTGCTATTTCAGCACTGCCCGCTCATTTTTGGTGTAACGTACTGACGGAAGTGATAATAGGAGTGTAAGCAGAATACCTGGGAGAACAGAAAGCTCAACAGAAGTACAGTCTCTTACAAAGTTCTAGGAACGGGAGTCGAGAGGAAACACGATCTGCCTGAGATTCTGCACAGAAATAACCACAGCAGGAGACAAAAGTTCCTAAACTCACTGTGTAAACACCTAAATTGCATCATACCCCTCGTCCTGAAACATACGGGAATATCCTGACACGCTATTCGCTATTTTGCCAGAGGGAAGGAAAAGTCATTTTTCTTCAGAGTGATCCTCCAGATCAGGCTCCCACTGCCAGCAACCCTAGCCCTGGGTAAAGCCAGGGCTGCTGGTATCCAGCCTCGTACCCGCAAGTTTCCAATGGAGAAACCCGGGGCGCAGGGAGAGATCCAGCCCGGCACGGCGGCGCGGGAGACAGAGGGTCAGGAGCCACCCGAGGCGAGCCGGTGCTGGAAACCAGCCTGACGCTAACGTTGCTCTGAAGTCCTTCTGTCACCCATTCGGGAGGCAGACTCTCACAAAAGATTGGGATTTAACCGACTGACACTACCAGTGAAAGAAAATGTTTATCAGAAAATCGCCATCCAGCTGCCTGTCAGCGCTGATTTCCATTAGCGGGGTGGCAGGGTCGCGACAGCCTCTCCGCCCCAACCGGGGGCTCGGGAAAGGCAGCGGCGTGTCCACAAAGGGGCTGGTTTAAAGGAGAGTGCCCATCTGACAGAGCCCGGGCGAGTTTTCTGTCCCCGCAGACAATGAGCCCAAGCTGAGCCCAGCACCCCAGTGACCTCCGAGCTGCCCCGGCTCACTCCCCCCGGCAGCGCGGGCGGGTCCCGCCGCCCCCGGGCAGACCTCACCGGGGCTGGCTCCAGCCTGCGGGGCCGCTGGCCACGGGCAGGGCACAGACAGACGGACAAAAAGGAACACAGAACAGACGGAAAGGCACACACACACCACCCTCCTCGCTCCTCCAATACACACCAGAGACCACCAACCAAACCGGTCCGCAAAACGCGCCTCCTCAGCAGCCCGCTCCCGGTGCGGGAGACCCGCAAGGCATCCCCCGCTGCCTGCCGGGCCCCTCGCCGCCCTCCTCCCTCCCTCCCGAGAGCGGCTCTCACCTCGGGGGGACGCGGCCGGGCCGGGGGGGCCGCCTCTCCGCCGGTGCCGGGCAGCGGCGGCGCGGCGGGGCGAGGCACCCTTCCACTTTCTCTGGGGGTCTTTCTCTGACGTGCCGTGCCGTGCCGCCTCTGCCTCCCCCGGCACTCCTCCCCGCCCGCCCCTTGCCGACACCTCCCCGCGATGCGAAGCGAAGCGAAGCGAAGCGGAGCGGTGCCCAGCTGCCGGGCCGGCCGAGTCGGCTCTCCCGGCACCGCCCCGCCCCCGCTACCTCCCGGGGCAGCCCGGGGCGACGGGGCGGTCCAGGGCAGAGCCCAGTGGGCACCGCGCCCGAACACCTCTCGCATAGCTGTGCCTGCCTTTGCAGCATTCACCTGCCCTGCTCGGAACTCACTCGGCCCTACGGGGCACGCCGCAAAGGGTTGCTGCTTTTTCGGGTTTTGACATGCTTTGTCCGCTTCTCTCCTTCGGTAAACTGCTCGAAGGAAGAGGTCGGGGAATGCTGAGTGGATGGGAGCAGTCTACATGTACTTCAACACAACAAAGACCCACTCAATTCCCTACTGGCACCTAATGCCCCACAAAAGGGAAACGATGGGAATGTCATAATTATCACCCCTTGAGATGAATGCAGAATCAACACTTCTTATGAGGTTGTACTTAAAAAACAAATGACAGCTTGGATGCATCTGTTTCTGTCCCAGTACTATAAGCAGCTTGCTCACGCCCTACTGCTTTAGAGCTGTGTTTCCTGACACCGTAGGTAGAAATCTTGCAAGAAACTTAAAGGCAGGAAAGCTACAAGTCCTGGTGACAGTCTTTCACCACCTTATTGAGTAGTGAGACTGGCTGCTAAGATATTTTGCCCACAGACGAGAACTTTAGCTTCTAGCGAAAGTACACATCAGAGCATTTTTTTTCCAATGGAGGCTTAATAGGAGTCATCCTAGCAAACTAGACATCACCCTACATAACATATGCTACATACTCTCCCACTACATCATTTCAATAGGAGCTGTCTTTGCTATCCTAGCAGGATTCATCCACTGATTTCCTCTATTTGCAGGGTATAGCCTGCACCCCACATGGACCAAAACTCACTTCAGGATTATATTTACAGAAGCAAGCCTTACCTTCTTCCACAACAATTTCTAGACCTAGCTGGCATGCCACAATGATACTCAGAACACCCAGATGTCTACACACTGTGAAACATTAGAGAATATAAACACCTATATGTTAGAATACCCTCCACTTGGTCTTGAATGGTCCCTGCTTACCTGCAGGTAAGCACCTGCACTGCTGACTCAGGTTTGGTTGTATGGGATATAAGCAGCTGTCCCTCATTTAAAGCTCAATTATGATCCATATGTGAGGGGTCCACTTTTGAAATGCACTCAAGCTTTTCCGGAGAAGCCCAAGCTGTGAATCATGCATCTGACCACAGCGATCTTTACATGAATCTACAGAGACCTGGTGTGCAACTGAACAGTTGGTGTCTTTGTAGCCAGATTAGGTACAGGCAGCAGGGGGTGGGGATTGCAGAGCACACACTTCCCCGTGTCTAGAAGCTGAACCAGCACACAAGAGCAAAGGAGCCATGAGGACTGAAGGAAAGGAGAGCCTAGACTTTAACTTTGTGATTGTGTAATCAGTTAGGAAATGTCCGCCCAGAATAGTTTTTATCCAGATATTGCACACTATAGGAATCAGAATTTAGATCCTCATTCAGGTTCCTGCAGGTTAAATGCTTGAATGATGTTGTCTGGTCCCTTGACTTTGAATTCTGGCTGCCTTCTGTCTGAAGCACTTTCTTAGAAAATGGATTGAAACCCTCGGGGGCTAAGGAAGGCCTTCAATGGCCCTTTGCTTGTTGGCCAAGGCCTCTAAATAATCAATGGTTCTGCAAAAGGAAGGTAATTTCCTCCTTGTGCTCTGTAAGCTGCTTTCATGTATAAGATCTGTCATTTCCTATTGATTTTAACTCAGTACAGAAAGACTGAATTCTCAGGTAGAAAGGATCTCCTAGATTTGTGATGCCTATTTCTTTCCTTTGACTTTTTCTGTAATGTAGACTTCTACTCTAGAGTCACCTTCTCTGAGGGACTAGTGGCTAAACATCAAAAATTGAAATGAAGCAATGGCTCTGTAAAGTACCGCAACAAAGTACTTTAAAGCCAGTATTTCATGTCAAAGAGAAATTGTTACCAGTAGTGCTGAGGTAAGCCCCATTCTTGCAAACGCCCACATCCAAAAGTTTATTTACAAGGCTAAGTGTGTTTCAAGTCATTGAGGTGTGTCATGAGATAGAACACAGAGGAAAAGCCTTGAAAGCTGAAAGGCATTCTCAAAAGTGAAAGCTGAAAAAGTTACAAAATAATCACAACTATGTATCTAGAAATGAACAAGCAATTCATTTTTTGTTCTTGGAAGAAGATAAAGGGGAGCACTGGTATGAAAAAATGCTTTTATCTTAGTGTTTGCTGGTGCCTACTTCACTTAAAGCAAAGAAATGTTTAGATGCCACAGAAGGAGATTCCAGCACTAAATTAGATTGCTGTTTCCCCTCAGGGTGTACATTTATAGTGCAGCTAAGCTGGTTTGGGAGCTATTTGTTCTCCTAAAGGTGGCAGTCCTGCTCCTAATGCTTCCTCTGTTGGAGCAAAATTTAGAGAAAGCTCCACATTTCTTCATAGCTAGTTTAGCTGCTTGAACAGGCTCTCTGAGAGTCAGTGCTGGGTAGATGAGAAAGAAGCAGAGAGCAAGCACCTGTAGTGCCAGCAAAAGGAGATGGGGACTGCCCTGGAACTGCAGCAGGCAGCCCCCAGTTTGAGTGAGCTGTCTTGTGAAATTCTTCTTCATAGGAAGAGCTCAGAAAAGACTGCACATTAAATTTGCTCTTCCTATGCTATTATTTTACTTAATTCTGGTTTAATGAACTGCTAAAGAGAAAGAAAGAAAGATTCTGTTCCTTTGTGGTTAGGACACACCATCAGGCAGAGGGAAGACCTCATTTCTAGTGCTTCCTTGAAGAGTTGATTCTAGATGTTCGAGTAAGGCACCTATTTCTCCAGTGTCCTCAGTCATTCCTCCCTGCACCAGATCCTGTAGCTCCAAATTCCAGTGCCAGGTAGAAATGCATGCCCAGCTCTTAACACGTTGCACTGATAGAGTGTGCTGCATACATCTGCATCACAATATCATCTCAGCAGGAGTGCTGGTCTGCCTGGTTCCTGTACTTAAGCTAGCTCTGCTGGCTCTGCAGGATACAGAACTTGGCTGGGTAGATGTACTCTTTTTCAGCAGGCAAACCATATGAAAATATAATAATAACAGTTAAGAAAATATTTGATTATTCCACTAAACCGGCAAAATTTTATTAAAATAGCAATATTGATTCTATTTCCAAAGGTGATCCTTTTTCTATTAGAAGACTTCAAGCTGTGAATCATGCAGTTTATAATTGCATCCAATGTATATAAAGCTTCCCAATTTTTTAGTTTTCTTTAATTTGCTGACATAGAAACATGCACAGCTCTTTTTTTGTAAAGCCACTAATTAGAAGGAAGGCAACAAAAAATTCCCCACAGGTATTTGAAGTTAGTGATGTTCACTGTAGAAATAATTTGGCATGACTGCGGATAAAAAAACTCCATAAATTGGGATAAAATCTTTGTAATGGTGAGCTAACATCACCCACTGGTGTTGTTGTGGTTTTGATCTTGGTTAAGTGCTAGGCACTTACAGCAGCCGCTCACTCGTTCTCTCTGCTGCTACAGCTGGGCAGATGAGGGAAGGAGAGGGGAAAAAAAATCGAGGGAATTAACTCAGAGGTCTATGAGTTGAGATAAGGAACCGGGAGAAAACGCTCTAAGGACAAACTAGGCTCAGCTTAAAAGTTGCAAAAGTGAAAATTTATTACTACTTGAGTTAGAAGGAGGATATGAGAAATAAACTAAACCTTTAAAAGACACCCTTCTTTCCACTCCCCACCCCTCCCTCCCTCTCACCAACAGTGCAAGGGGGGCAGGGTGTGGGAGTTCAGGTCAGTCCATTTCTAAGATTTTCTTCCCCTGCTTAGGGAGAGGAGTTTTTTTTTTTCCCTCTACTTTTGCTGTGGGGTCCCTCCTACGAAAGACTCAGTGAACTTCTGTGGCGTGGTTTTTCTTGTCTATGGAATGCAGTCCTCCAAGGACAAACTGCTCNTGGACCCCATGGACTGCACGGGGGACACCCTGCCTCACCATGGGCTCACCACGGCCTGCAGAGGAATCTCAGCTCCAGAGCCTGGGGCACCTCCTCTCCCTCCTTCTTTACTGACCTTGGTGTCTCCATGTTGTTTTCCTTCACATGTTCTCACATCCTCCTCCTTCTCTAACTAAAAGCAGCTGCGTGCACATTTTGTTTTGATTTTTCCTGAAATATGTCATCACAGAAGCGTAACTAACCTTTCTAATTGGCCCAGACATGGCCAGTGGCATGTCCATCATCTTCACAGCCATCCGAGATTGGCTCTGCTGGAAATGGTGAAGAACTCCAGAAACTTCTCACAAGAGCCATCTTTATGGCCCCCTCCCCTCTACTAAAACCACAACAGGTGTTAACTGCATCTATTCAAACTCTGAGTAGAACATTATGCCATGATGCCTCCAGCAGGGGCACTGGGTGTCCGCCCGCGGTTTCAGGGGCCGTCGGGCTGCTTCGGGGTGCAGGAGGGCTGGTGAAGGTCCAGCAAGGTTTCACCTAACCCACCGGTGTTCCAGGCGTGCCAAGGAAGGAGAGACAAGCGGAGGGGCTTCCCAGATGTTTTATTGGGGCACCAGGATCGTGCCAGGGAAGCACAGGCACGGGGAATTACAGTTACATATATACCGACATATATGGGGGGTATATATGTAACTGTAGGGGACGGGGGAGCGTACAATCATCCTATAGGGAAGGAGCGTGGGGTTTGAATTTGGCGGGCTTTGTATAGGATTGTGAAATACAGAGCCCTATGGGGGGGAAACCAGATACCGAGGGGGAGGGAGAAGACAGCAGTGCCTGGCCATGAGGAAAAACCGAAACCTGGCCAACAGCACACTGCAACAACATTACTTAAGTATAATTTCTAATCTTTGTGTATTTTACCAAGAACGTTATTGCAGTTCTTTCATTCAGTCAGTCATTCATTCATTCCTGTATTAATAATTATTAATCTAAATTGCTGTCACATTTGACACTAACCTGCAAACAAATCATTGCTCCTTGCTTCTTTCCCAGAGCACTGTCATTATATATCATCAGGGGATGAAATTCTGAATCAGAAAGAATTTGAAATAATTTGAAATAATAAACTCATTTCTGTAAGGTACTGTTGGTAGGAAATTCTAGTATGGGTCCACACCATATTTTTACAAGTAAAAGGCTAGAGAGAATCCATAAAAAAACACAGCATGAGCTTTACCAAAATGCCAAGTATGCCATTGTAATAACATGAATAAGAGCATTCCTTCTGCAGCTCAGAAGTTTCTGTTTCATACGAAATGGAACTGAACCAAGTGGATTGTCTTTCACTTTTCCACATTTTTTAAAGTAAATAATATTTTATGCAGATCAATTCAAACTAAAGATCATGCTAACTCTACACTTTCCTCTGGATATATTCAACTTGTGTTGTGAATGTCTCATCCCTGGAAGTATTCAAGGCCACGCTGTATGGAGCTCTGAGCAAGCTGGTCTAATGGAAGGTGTTCTTACCCATGGCAGGAGGCTTGGAACTAGGTCATCTTTAAGGACCCTTCCAACATAAGCCATTCTATGATGCTATGATTCTATTAGACTTAATGATTTTCTCCAGAAATATAATTTCAGCTATGTACCTTGGAGGGACAGAGGCATGACACTGTCTCTGCTTGGCCTATGCAGCTACAACACATGCTCTGTAGTTATGTTGGTTGCTTTTATAGTGGAGTAGTCAGTTGTAGAAGAAAAACATCTCCAGTTTGACAGCTAAAAGGTAGGAGGTGTGAATCATTGCCTGAAAGCTGGGAGACACTTTGTTCATGCAAATTGCATGAGGTGAAGTGAGGACAGTAAAAGGTTTCTAGACAGCTAGAACTGAAGTGATCTCAGAAAGGAGAAGTGGGTAAGAGAAGATGTGAGTAGGGGAAAGGGAGAGGGCATATTTTTAATTAAGGCAGGCACACCTAATTTTCTAACTTTGAATGCATTCCAGTTTTGCTGCATGGACACAAATAGACAGGTTATGCCAAAGAAAATAAACTGACAGATAAGTGAATAATCTACTATGGCTACAGACATGGCAGGTGATGCAAAAATATGAAGTAAGTGAAGAAAGTGACCTTAAATATATCAAAGGATAAGTCTATTGCTCGTTGTAGAACACTCACATTAAAGACCATTATTTTTAAAGGAGAGGTCATGCAGTGTAACAGAAACATCAGAAAAAGTGAAAAGGGAACAGAGAAAGGAACGAGGGAAATGGGAAGGAGTTGTCCTTTCAGAACAGAGATCTTTATTTATACATAACCAACACACAGCAGCCTGACTTGCTTCTATTGACTAGATATCTTTGCTGAAGTCTTCCACTAAGGTTAATGGAACATTATGAAATTTAGTCAAGGAGAAAAATTTTGTATCCATTGAAGTGTGTATGAATTTCACAGTATTTTTGTGTCTGTCATTTCAAATTATACTCATCTGAGTTTATTTGTTTTATCAGATAGGACAATAGCCTGATCAGATTGCTTTCTAGCTCCAGCTCTACTACCCAAATTCATCAAGAAGAACTTGTTTTCCAGTTTAGATTTTTACATCTTAATCTGGAGAGTCATATCTCATTTTCTATTCTGTCAGTGAGCTAATTACAGTAGAGGGAATGGCATTTTAAAACTAGCAAGAAAAATTAAAAAGAAAGTGTCAAAGTTTATCTCACATTTCGTATTGAAAGGTTCACTTTGAATCTGTAGCGCAAAGCACAGCACAAAACCGCATAGCACTTTTGTGCTATGGATTTTCCCTGTATCTCAATCTATTCTGCAGAGTGGATCAGACGCTAAGCTTAGGCAAATTGACAAAGACATTGATTTCTATTCATGGGTTTGCATTAATCTAGGTCCATAGTATTTTAATATGCCACATATCTTCTTGACAATTAGTTTGGGGAAGTACAAGATTTGAAATACTGGAGCCTCTGCTAACCTCTGAATAGCATCACTGCTGTTCTGAATTTATGACTCCTTAAGGGCCTATCACAACCATAAAACTACTAATTGGTGATGTGTTAATGAAGGATTGGGTTACCAAGAGCTTCAGCTGCTTGGTTATTGCTGCATTTAAAATATTGACTTGGATGCCATCAGCTTTTACAGAGGGAGATATGTTACACTGGCAGAAGCAATTGTTCAGAAAACTTATATTTAGGCATTTTGTAGACTTGTGCTGAAATACTAATCTGAGATAACTGTTCTGTAGATTCTTACCATTTTCATCATTATGCGAGTGATTTACATCCTGGGGTTAGGTGCAGAAATTTTTTTGTTTCTAAGGTTAAAACACATGAACTTCATGCCTGTTACAGCAATGCAAGGCAGTGAATATCTGCATTTAGATTTAGTTCAGTGACAGTGTGGCTCCAGTTACTTTAAATTCTTAGTGAATCATTTTTAGAAACCAGTATTTTGAGAGGAACTTTTTATTCATGGGAATCCAAACCAGTTCTTTCATACTGCCAGTTCAAAACCACATTTTGTCAGGAAAAGCTTTCTCAAGAGAAGGGCATGCAAAAGTGCAATCAGTGAAGTGTAGTAAATAATAATGTGCATGCCCTTAGCCTACCAGAGTTCCTAAATGGACAGTGTAGTTAAAAAAGAATCTGTTCCTCATAACTCCAGTGAGGATTAGCCACTACCCTGAATAAGGCAGACCCACAAACTAAATATGTGTTTTCTGACACACCAAGCAATGTCCTCTATACCTCTTGGGTTCTCCATGAGTCAGCCAGCTAATCTTTTACTTCACTGTTTCCACACTTTCAAAAGGTTTTATTTACATCCTGGTGATAAAAGCAAGTGTTTCTAGTGGTAGTGGGAAAAGATTGTAATAGTCTTGGCAAGAAATGTATGAGGTGTAGCTGTGAGGTATTTCAAAGGACCTTGACAGCTTGGGCATGATCACAAGAGAAGGTGGAGGAGAACAGAGGGGAGCAGGAGGAAGGAAGGGAGGAGGTGGATAACAGTAATAGTTTTATCCTTGAAGACATGTCCCTTTCTATCCTTATCCTTTCCAGAGAAGATGACGATAATTAACTGCTCCATATCTCTACATAACCTTAGGCCTACCCTCATGATCTTGGGTGAGCAGATGAGGATCTCATTATTCAGGGCCACAGCATCAACCCTGACAAATTCTGCTTCTTCTGCAAGTAAGCCACCTCGTATTGAGTCACAGCTGAGGACATCAGTGATATTCCTCCACTCCACAGGAAAATCAGCCTATCAGTCTCACTGGCTGTTGATGAATCTCTTTCAAGGAGACTGCCTAAACTTTGCGCATGGTTTTAGCGGTAGCTCAGTATCTGCTCTTTATTCACACTTTGGTAATAGGCTGAAACTGGCTTTAGAAGAGTTTTGTGAAGCTACTCAAATGAAGTGGATGGAATTACTATATCCAGAAAAAAAAAATTGACCTTCTGGATACAGTGGCCTTTGAATTGGGCTGAAGGACTGGGAATGAATGTGTTTCTTGTAGAAACTTCTTAGATTAATCTACCTATGTCATAGCCTTAGGTAATTTGAATAGAGTGAGTGATTCTCAATACTGCCAGTAATCATTTAGTCAAATGAATCTCACTGGAACTGTACATTTTGTTTAGGAAAAGAAAAATATTGTTTTAAGAAACAGTTATCCTGATTTTTATCCAGATATGAAAGATAAATCTATCTAAATTTCTGATAAATACTGCTCTTTAATATTAATTGAAAGCTTCTTTAGAAAATAAACCACTAACCACTTTTACATTCATTAGGAAAAAAGCAAAACAAGGTGAATTACACATTTTTCTGGCAGGTTCCTGAAGTTTTCTAGTTATCACTAGCAAAACTGGAATTTTATCTGTCATCCTGAAGAAGGGAGTGCTTTTTATTCCATTTTTTACATTTAAAATAAAAACAGAAAGTATTCTTACTTGAATTAACATTTCAGTGCAGAAACATTTTCATACAAGGATATGAAAAATTCCTCAGATGACTTAGCCTATCAGTTAGGCATAAGAAAAAGGTATCTTTCCATTAATTTTATTAGATCTCTGACTTTGCACAAACCAAAATAACGCCTATTCAAATGTCTTACTAATGGAATTAAAACAGTAGTGGCAAGACTGGGAATTCAGACACTGATTTAGTTATATTTTTATACATGTAGAAAATTCAATACTTGTTTTTAAAGTAAAACAGGTAGATAAAGATAGATATTATACCTCAGTGTGGTAGTGTTGAAGTTGAAATCAGCAAATCAATATTCATTTAAATTGTATGATTCAAACTAAATTACCTTAATTTACAAATTTAAAAGAAATTGTTGAAGACAGCGAAGAAAACATTAATGAAAAAATAAAAAGAATTATTTTCATTTCAGCTCAACAAACTACCTTTACTACATACAGGGACTAAGGAAAGATTCATTTTACTAGTAATATTCATATTACAACACCACAGCTCAGGTATTCATGCTCCCTTCAGCTACAGACATCTTTACTAGTAGGCAACAAATACAGGGTTTAGACTGAGCCAACTCGTCTTGTCCACCATTACCTCAATTTCCTTTAAATAAAAGGCAAAAGCTTTTGGCACTGTGTTTCTAATTCTCAGTTTATTATGACAGCCTTGACAAAATCACCCAGAGATCTACTGCACTTTGCCTTGCACCAGCAGAGTAGAGGGTGCCCACCTGAGATTTCACAGCTTGTACACAGCAATACTAATGAACCTTCCCATTCATTTCAGTTGGATATGGTTTCAAATACAGGATGCCATCATTAGTATTTCAGTGGAAAAGTGCTGAGCCATTACTTTGGCTATAGATGTTTATGCAACTTGTTGTGGTGCCCTTCTCTGGTTTTTGATTAATTTTGCCTGTGGAAGGTCAGATTTTCCTAATCTAAGAAGAACTTTGGTGAATAATCAGCAGATATTCTATAGAACTAAAGAGAAAAGTACAGCAAGGTTTATGCTTCTTCCAGTAAGGCTATACTGGAGGGGATTTTGACAAATCCAGTGGAACCAATCTCTAACAGGTTTATTTCCATGCCATCCTTGTCTCCCCTTCTTGTAGTCACACAGCTGCACTCAGCACAGCAAGAGAGGCTTTCTTTTTCCTTTCTGCCCCTTCAGGCTTTGACACAGATATTCTCCTCCCTATGTTTGTGTGAGGGAGAGGGAAAAGGTGGAGGATAAAGTCCTTCTGTCTCCTTGTCCTTAACCTGGAACTGATTAAGAGCCCTTTGCTACCACACTCCCTGTCCTGAACTACTGCACCTGAGACATTAAGTTCAAAGACAAAGGATTGATAGAAGATATCAAGATTTCTAGGTTATATATAAGTACAGGTAAGAGTTGCCTTCTTCTACAGTTTTATCCTATTCCCACTCCAATCAAAATCAAATGCCCAGTTTTTTACTAGTACATTAATAACAGAATATCTGAAGAACATATACAATGAAAACCCTATTTGAATTTTAATTTCTTTAATAACAACTGTAAAGATACTTAGAGAACAGTTTATATTTTATAATAGCTATCTACGATTGGTAATGATAAAGAATGAAGTAACTTCAGGTGAATAGATAAATAGAAAAGATCCCTAAACTATTTTTCCTTCAATGAGTTTACCTGCAATGCTGAGATGTCTGAGAATAAACAGGAAATGAGAGAGAACTATTGCCTTTACACTTTAGTCCAAAATTATGCTAGACAAATGTGCCATTTTAGCCTTTTCCCTTAGCAATACTAAAGAAATACTAAAGAAACTAAACATGTGTATATATCAAACATATATACCTCTCTATCTCCAGGGAAGCAATGAGATAAAACGATTAAATCATGTTTAACCAGAATGTATACTTAGTGTTCTTTATCTCCCTGGAACTTGTTAGCACTTTGAGGACCAATTCACTAAGAATGAATAATACCGTGAATGACATCAGCTTCCGCCAACATGCAAGAGGTTACTATGGCAATGGAGAAAGTTTTTCACAGTACAAAACAAGTACCATACTTGATATATTAGCCAGCCAAAGAAAGCAGTCACATATAAACTACAGCATCTTTCTAATGAATAGCCATTTATGCAGCCTGCATGTTAGCAATTCTGCTGAGTTCCTCTGAACATCAAACTGTTGGCAGTTACATTGAAAAACTTGGCAGATTTACAAAAGTGCTAACATTTTGTTTTCAGCAGCTTGGTTTTTTTCGCTCTCCGAACCCATATCTCCAGCATATTCACAGAGTCTTTAGCTAATGCCAACCAGGAAGGTCTCTGATCTGGGCTTAAATGTACTGTATATGCACACTGAGAAAGCAGGATGTCCAAGCCATGCAAGTGACTCAAATTAGACTTTTTTATTTGTGACAGAAGAACAGATGGCTTCTTTGTTAGGTGGTGCTTTCTTTTTTATTTGCTTGTCACCTCTTCCATAATAGTTTAATCCACAAAACAATACGGTGTATTTGCTAATATGCAAAAGCCAGAAAATATTGAAACCTTCAAATCATAGCAGTGCATACATATATATATATGTGTGTATATCCATATATGGTTATTTCAGTAGTGGAGCAAAACCATATCAAACCACATAAATATCCCCTTGTGAAAAAAAGAAAAAGAAAAAATAATTCTGAACAGATGCAAGATATTATTTCCTTACTCCTTCCACTTTTCAAAAAGAAAACCTAGTAACTTCTTATTTTGGATGGGGTCCTATCAACTGCTGTCTTTCTTTCCGGATGTTGTGAGATGAAGGAAAGAAGAAATCTGAGAACAGTTGCAGACCATTGATTTCAGGAGTCTACTGGCAGATAACTCTGGAGTTTTCTACTCATGTGAGTTATTGTAAACCTTGTCTCAAAGGACTGAGCTATCATCTGAAGAGACCTTCTTCACAGCACTTTTTCTAAGTTTCTCCATTGCATTTCCCTTGCCAAGGATAAAGAAGTGACTAAAAAAGCAAAGGAATGAATTAGAGTGAATGAACTTCTATGCAATTCCAGCAAAAAGTATTAACTGATCTTGGATTCTGTCTTCTGCCACCTATGTAATACATTTTGGCTGTAGATGCTGCCAAAACCATACATTTAAAATGCTGCCAAAATTAAACTTCACAAGTCTTTCTGTGTATGATCATCCAGTCATTCAACTTGCCATTGTTTTCATAGACATGAAAGGGTTTTCCAATTACTCCTCTGCACATCTTATCAACCTTTCAAGTGAGGTTTTAAAATGGATTTTAAATTCAAAACACCTTTCGTATGATGACATTTTTTAGGGTATAAATTAATGTATTCCTAATGTCAGAATCAGAAAAATATCTCCTATTCTAAAATTTGGATCCTGCCTGTGTTTTCACCTATAGAATTTCAAAGATTTTCTATTCTCTCCGTCTGAACTAAATATGGTAAGCCTTTTTTTCATAGTGTTTTAACAATTTAGCTTTTTCTCTGTTGTCTCATCTGTTGCCATGCCAGTTGATATGTTGGTATTGTTTTTTGTTTATTTCAGATATTGGCAAAAGGGTAAACAAGAAGTAGAAAAAATACAGGAAAAGCTTTCCCATTTTATCTGAAATCCCATTCCTGTATTTTTTATAGTTTTGCTTTATCATTTCTAAGACATTTCACATTTAATTGCAGTTCTGTAAGTGAAGGTTATTGCAGTTCCAAGAAGAGAAACCCAGTCTTTGGAAATAGAGGAAACAGCAGCACAGATTATGCATGTTGGCCTGAGACCTGCAGCCTGACTGGTCTCAGTGGGCTAGCACGATACTGGTGGCAGAACACAGCTCCCTGTCCTGAGCACTGCAGTAAAGATCAGACATGATAATTTGGTTAGTACTTTTCCATACAACTCTAATAACTTCCCTGAATTGCGCAGTATTCTTCCATACAGCTAAAGAAACTTACCTGCATTTTGACGATATTCTTTTTCCTGGTCAGACCTGTTTCATCTCAGGCAGAAATATAACCAGGCTTTTGCTTTGTGGCAAATTGTTTAATGTGCTAACACCATCTCAACAGTGGCACTAACTTTCATTAAAGAAAAAAATCAAAACCCAGTACTCTTTCAAGTATTGCCACCCCATAATCCTGAGAGGATCTGATCTGCTGTTTTATGAATTGCATCTTGTTAGATCTGTACTTTTCAAGATAGATGGTGAGAAATCCATCTTCTTTTAAGTGAACACTGGCCTTACTACTGATATTCAGCTGCTTCTCCACAAGCACTGCACTAACTAGGAAGACTTAGACACCTTTCAAATTACTCACCACCTACATTCATCATTGAGGGAATTTCCTTCCTTTGGATATATGGAAAAGCAGCACCTGACAGCCTATTAGGCCCCAAAAAGCTCGCTTAGTAAGATTTCTGAAAAGGCTTGTAGTTGTTCATGTACTTTGAGTTAGACACACAGGAGAAATACTGACAAAATATTCCCAAGAAATCAAAGCACCAAAAAAAATATTTACTAGCAAATTTAAAAAATCAGATAACTTTGGCAAAGGGTTTAGAGCAACATTCAGTCAACATAAAAAAATGTGGAGGTCGGTGAGCCTATGCCACCAGTACTCTCTCAGTTATAGAGAGTAAAAAGACTTTCCCCCTGGGTGCCATGCTTTGACCATTTCAAATATACCTCAATCTCCTAACCCAGTTGGTCTCCTTGCTCCCTTGCTACCTGATATACCTTAGCTTTTGCTACCTGAGAAGGTTCTCTTTAACCACTCCCATAAAGTTCCCCTACTGGTTCTTGGCCCCCCACTCTGCCCCTCTGCCCTTAGTCCGATGGTCCTGTAACCTTTATATGCCCGTGCCAGAGGGCAGCTAGCCCCTTTCTGCGCCTGGAACCCTTCGTGGATATAACTCCTTGTGCTCGCACTTCTGTGCCTGGTCATCTTTGCACGTGGATGGAATAAAGCCTGCGGAACTCTAAACTGGAGGCCTTCCCGCCTTACTTCTTCATTGACTGCAGCATCTCTGCCAAAGCTATCCGGCAAGACTGTGTGTGGGTGTTAGCAGCTGCATTGTACCTGGCAGTGTCTCAGAAGAGGTGATGCCTGGGAAGACAGCAGCATTTTAAACACCCCAGAAACACACAGACTGCTACAAAAAAACTTCTTAACTCATCAAAAAAGGCCATTCAATTTAGAAACTCTAAACCCATTTGATTTTAAGTTACTCAAAAAGTCCAAGAAGAGGGAATTAGAAGAAGAAAGAGAAAAAGACAGAAAAGATATACAAAAGGATATACATAACTACAATGCCTGGGTGCCAGCAGTGTTCAGCTGATAGAAATTCCAAGAGGAGGCAGGGTCAAGATGTGTGCTTGCTGCATGTTTGGCCTCAAATACTCCCTGGCATTCCTGGGCCCTTCCCCCAGGTGGGACTCCGGGTAATTGTGTCACTCAGGAGCTGGGTTAGCAGCTGCAGGGCTGGGGTGTGGAGCACTGCCTCTGCTGTGCCAGGGACTGGGGGACACTGCCGTGCTGGGACACAGGCCTGGGTTGGGGGCGGGTGTGCGGGCAGGACCGGGTCTGCCTCTTCCCCCACGCGCACCCAAAGAAATGTTTCGAGCCAGCAATCCTTCCGTTCTCTCTCACAGCCCTGGGGACAGGGCACTGGACACCCTCCCTGCGTCACACATGCTCTCCTGGTTATGATGTTATGCAGCTGGAGCAGAACTGACAACAACCTGGCATCTGCAAATTCTTCACACAGATTTCCATCTCAGTGGGATCTCCGTTGAGCTACAACATTTATAGACATTTTATATACTCAACAGAATCAAGATACAAAGTTTTATCCTTTGCTTCACATATTTCAGAAGGTTAAGTGCAAAATCAGGATAATGATGAATAGAGTACCTGGCACTCAGAGTAGCTACTCACCCACACTTGCCAAATAGTTTTATGAACGATAAGTTATTTTTTCATTTTCCTATTCTTCAAAAGATGTTGACATTAGTTTTCATTTCACTACAACAATTTGTTTTCTGTGTTGTATTTATATAGAAAAAACCAAAAATTATCAAAATAATAAGTCAAGCTTAAAGAGTGTTCTAATCAAGAATACAAAGAATTCCTCACACTCCATCATTCTCCTCTGCCATGATGGTCATTTATCATTGGCACTGTTTGCAATAACTTTTCCTGGCTTAAAGCCTAAAATGCAATTTTATTCTACTTTATTTAAAATCAAAGGTATACCTCTATGGCAAAAATTAAGATGTTTCAGATTCTTCATCCCTTTGCTTAGGACTGTTACATTAAAAAAATACATATAGATAGTTGTAAATTAAAAAAAAATATAGACTGTTGATATATAGACAGTTGTAATTACACCACCAAGATCTACCAAAACAATTTACAGCATTTAAAAAGACAAGTTCAAAACAGCATGACTCTACCTCTACTCTGGCAGAATACAAATGAATGAGCAGAGGAAGATATAGTATCAAATACCACATCATTATTTCTTGTTCCCTCATCAGCTTTGCCAGCATGAATTATTTATACTGGCTGAGCAACTAGAATCAGTCTCATTCACAACTACACACAGGTGACAAAATGTAATAGTGATAATGATGGTAATCTTTTCTTGCACTCAGTTATTTTTCTACTACTTATGGTTGTGAACCTGCATTTTTGAGTCTTCTACTGCTTGATTTACATAGCATAAGATATCTGGAAAGGTGACTTGCTAGATTTTTTGAGAGTTTGGAATCCTGGAACAGTTTTGAATTCAGGCAGTTGAGGCCAGCACAATTTTCTCATCCCTCAACTCTCTCTCAGACTACTAAAAAGATCCCTTGATGACTACAGAATTTGATGTTACATAGCTTGGACAGCGCTCTAAGCTAACTAAGGAAGTGTTTATCCTTGGCTGGGAATTTCAGAGATAATTTTGAGTAATTTTTAAGTTCCCTTACCCTGCTCTAGGCATTATTTTTCTTTCTGCAAGCATCTGATTTAAATCAGCTGTTTGGATACTTTTAACCCTAACAGTGCATTAAAGGCCTCAAAGTCTCAACACAATCTTGTACTATTTCACTCATGCCTGTTTTGTTATCTCTGTATCTCCCTTGTCCTGCCCAGAGTCCCCTCTTTCCACCATAACCCAAACGTATGGCACATTTGAGCAATACACAGAAAGGCATACAGATCTTGGGTATTGCTGTCTTCCTTCTGAATCCACTTTTCTACTTGAAGCAGTTTGCAAATGAGATGATATTAGGTGACTTGACATTAGATGAACAAGGTGTCAGCTAAGTGAAGAGCTGGGGAGAAGGAGAGACAGCAGAGGCTGGCTGTGAAATCGCACAGTATTTCAAACAGTTTGTGCCTTCAGCAGAAGACAAATCACTGTGTATTAGAGCATCAAAGAGGAAAGCGAAGATGGATGTGGGAATCAGGCTCTGAATGTGTCTTGAGACCAATGCTTATCTTATAAGTAATGTGCAGTGGGTGAGGTGAATACACTCTGCGACTGATGGGCAGAAAGCAGAGCTTTGAATGGAGTCCAGAGTGGGAAAAGGCTAATCCTGAAAGGCTGGCACTCAGGGATTCAACAGAGTAGGATTTAAAGAAAAGGCAAAAGGCACACAAGAGAGGAAAATAGAGTACTGGGTGGTGTAAAACTGGTAATGAAGCAAGAGCTGCAGAAGAAAGATGGCTAGGAAGGGAAAGTGGACCTGCCCTTCTCTGGAACAATCAGAAGGCCGGTCTTTCTATTCTGAATTTTAGTCTGGTTCCTTAATTTTAATATTGTTATCCTTTTACCACTTCTGGATGTCACATTGGAGGTGGCCATTCCCAGCCAAAATGTTCAGAAGAGCTGTGTCTTTCTTGTCTTTTCCCTCTCTACCTGAATTTTGAGATATTCTTGACCATCTTTCTCTTTTATTTGTAGACTTGCCTTCAGCTGTCAAATAGCACTCACAAAATAGGAGTAGTGTGGTGCTGAAGTTTTATAAGCATGGCTTTTACTAGGGCTCTAGCAAAATGTGAGATTGTTCAGTGAGGAATAAAAAGCAAGCGAGTGGCAGGACTTGGAAGCCACAATTCACACGGCTGACTGAGTGCCAGACTTCAAAACTCAGCAAAGAGCTTGCTGCCACACTGTACTGCATCTTTGCCCTAGTTTGAGTTTTAAATAGGAATTATCTGCCAGCTTTCAGTTATAATGAAACAAGGAGGAAAGCAGTCTCATGCTATATATAGTATTTGGAATTTAGGGTCAAGCAGTAACAGGAAAACCTAGTTGAAGATTCTTCCCCTGCAGGTATGAGAGAGAAAGAACAAGAAGGAGAATTGACAAAAAGGGCAAAAATGTCCAGAAGGACATCCTGGACTTGTCACTGCTGTAGTCTTTCTCTAGATAACAGCCTCACTCCCCCTATTAACTGCCTGACCTCATAAATTGGAATTTTTGAAAAACTGATGTTTTAGTTAAAGAGATAAAGCAAATTACTTGAGAAAAAAAAATAATTCTGTGATTTCTCTCATTCAAATGAAAGCTAGAATTCTGTGGTTTGTGGCTTCATCCATGTTCTGAGAGATGCAGCTTCAATACTTCCTTTAGCTGAGGGAATTTAAATTTATATCTGCTATTGAGGATCCAAGCCATTAGACTAATTTCCATTCCTCATAGGTTGAAACTGCTCTTCTTTCTTTTCTTTTTTTTTTTTTTCCCTCAGAGAGACTGGTGCTTCACATTCACAAAATCCTCTTGTTCTACTGACAACCTCTGGCTACTGAAGAAGGAATGGTGGTTCTTGTTAGATATGAAAGGGTTAATGTGGCCTTCCCTTTTATAAGATGATTGAGCTTGACAGCCTGGCTCACAAGATCACACAACCTAACCCCACAAGTTAATCAACCACGAAACTAACTGCTGCCAAATCCATGCCAGTTAGGATTGCCTCCATTCCTGTTGAGAGAGCATCCATGTGTTCCCATCTGGAATGATTCCTTACATATTTACACCTAATTCAGATGAACCTCAGCAGTAACACTGGGCTAAAATCAAAGGTGAATTTAAAAAACTGAATTAAGCATTTCCTGGACATTATAAGGGTAGACTGCCATACACCACAACTGAAACAAAGGAATGGAGGAAGCCAAACAAAACATCTCCCAAAGAAGGGGCAAAAAGTGATTAAGACATTATCATTTGTTATGGGTGACTTTTCAACAGCTGGTTTTACTTTCAGAATACCCTGGGATATTGCTTGCAAGAATCTTAAAATGATAGTGCAATATTTTTTTTCTGATAATCCATTTCTTAGATTTGTCACAGGGTTATTCTAAGATCTAGGTTTACACAAACCCATACAGACAGGTATCCATGTCTAGCTACAAAAATCCAAATTCTGCACAGGTTTCACACACTTCTTGAGGCACATGCATTCACACAGGAAGGTGTCAAATATTACAGCCACATAATGAAAGTCTGAATGTGAAGAACTAACAACATGGTGGTGTTGCTAAGGATGTTGTAAAACGCTGTGCTCACTACAGCTTCACAGTTGTACAAAGAAGTTAAAAAATGTAACAAAGCAGAAAAAAACATTGCACGCTTATGTTGTATGCTGGCTTTGCAAACAGGGCAGTGGAGTAGATCTCAAAGCCTGGGCTACATATCAAGCTCTGGTATAGGTTTTCTGCCATCCTGTCATTTCCCCACTCTGCCTCTTGTCTTCATAAGACGTGTAAAAATTAGGAAATGGAATATTCATTACTGAGCTTATCTTATTGTAACACTGCTAAGCACTGCTACTATGTATACAGTCACTATTATGCACATGTGAAAAAGGGATATACTTGTCCTAGAGAATGTTAGTATCTTATTAGACCCTCTAGGGCTACTGCATTCCAAACAATTAATCAGATCCATAGTATCCAAATTGGTCAGGAAGGCTACAGACATTAAAAATGGGAGGTTTTTGGCCTGCAAGCAAACAGAGGTCAACATGAACTCAGAAGACCTGTCATCAGGCCACCCATTAACAAGAATTTCACCATTAATTATTTCCTCTCAATACAAGACTGGTGCAAGAAATAAAGAGCAACTAACATGGTTTAATGAGTTTATTGCATAAATGTAAACTATTTCAGTTTGTGCTGCATTTACATGTATTTTGGATCATTAAAAATTAAATGGAAAGCATAAAAACTGGAAAAGATAAGGGTATAGAGAGAAAAATAATTTAAAGAAACATAGATTTGATAGAATAGTAACAGAGATTTAAGACACTGACATTCCATATTAACTTGTCTTCATTGTATTAACAGTGAAAGAGTGAATAGCTGTGCTATTTGCAGAGGCTTTAACGAAAAAGAATGATCATGTTAGCTCAGTCCCTGTGAATAATGTATGAGGCTGAATTCAACTTATTTGCTTCATCGTGCATTCAGTCTAAAACCCCCACAAAATAAAGGACTACACTTAGCATTAAGTAACAATCTCTTATTTTAACTTCCATATCATTATTTCTGTGCAGTTAGACATTGGTTATAAAATTGCATATGGGGTAGTTTTCCATTTATTAGAATTTTCAGATGCAGTCTCAGTGTCAGATGGAGGCCAGTCTGGGAGTTCTTCTATTTTTCCCATTTAAATCCTTTAGGCCCTCAATGCATTTTTAATAGGCCATAGAAGAATCAATTAAATCTTGTTATTTGTATGCATTACAGGGTTATGCTCTTGTGGGTATCTAGCTGGTGTTAATTAACCAAGGAAGGAAGTATTTTGTGCTTTTAAATGGTGTAAAATGCTATATTCACAAATTAAAGATCTAACAACAGTTTGGAATGGAAAAGTCACATTAATAATAGCAATGTATTGGTGAGTTATGACTTCCAGCTGAAGAAAGTTATGTGGAAAAGAAAACTTCATTATCACCTCTATTTAAATCAACCTGTTTTTCTAATTTTATTCTTTTAAAGAAAATGATAATCACTTTGAAAAGCTACCTGGAACAGTAATGACCTTGAAGAAATTAAGTCACCCCCTCCCCCACAAAAGGGTTCCTGAAGAAAATACCATGAAGTTCTGAGGAATCTTTCTATCCCTGCTTATTAACATAGAGACTATGTACGGAAAAAAAGAGTGAGGATGAAGAGTAGTAGAACAGAAGACATTCCGTTTATTTCATGCAGTTGCTGTTTATAATTCTTCTAATTTACAATGAAAAGGAGCAACAGCAGAGTCCTGTCATCAAGCAACACTTAGAAAGTCTGGCTTACAAGGATGTCGAGTAGCATCAATTTTGGCTGCAATGAGTTTTAACTGTAGCAGGAGAGCAGAAAGGCATTTTCACAGCAACCTGGGTGGTACAGGGATGAGGGGAAGACAATAATCAAGGCAAATGGAACTGAAAGGTGGTAAGAATTTGGAATCATAGAATATCTTAATTGGAAGGGACCCACAAGAATCTTCATTGTCCAGCTCCTGGCCCTACACAGGACAGCCTCAAGAATCACACCATGCTCCTGAGAGCATTGTTTAAGTGCTTCTTGAACTCTATCAGGCTTGGTGCTGTGACCACTTCCCTGGGGAGCCTGTCCCAGTGCCCAACCACCCTCTGGGTTAAGAACCTTTTCCTGATATCCAACCTAAAACTCCCCTGACACATTCCAGGCCATTCCCTCACATCCTGTCACTGGTCACCAGAGAGATCAGTGCCTGCGCCTCCTCTTCCCCTCACAAGGAAGTTCTAGACCACAGTGAGGTGTCCCCTCAGTCTCCTCCAGGCTGAACAGACCAAGTGACCTCAGCTGCTCTTCATATGGCTTCCCTTCAAGGCCCTTCACCATCCTCATGGCCCTCCTTTGGCCACTCTAACAGTTTAATGTCTTTTTTGTGTTGTGGCACCCAGACCTGCCCCCAGAACTTGAGGTGAGGCCACCCAGTGCAGAGCAGAGTGGGACAATCCCTCCCTTGCCTGGCTGGCGATGCTGGGCCTGATGCCCACCAGGACAGGGTTGGCCCTCCTGGCTGCCAGTGCACTGCTGGCTCATGGTCAAGTTGCCATTGACCAGGACCCTCAGGTCCCTTTCCATGGCACTGCAGTCCAGCCTCTCATCCCCCAGCCTGTATATCCAGGATTGCTCCATCCCAGGTATAGGATCTGGAACTTGTCTTTGTTAAACTTCACACAGTTGGTGATTGCCCAGCCCTCTATCTGTCAAGGTCTCTCTGCAGGGCTCTCTGCCTTTGAGGGAGTCAGCAGCTAACTTCGTTTACTATGATCAGCAAGCTTCCTCAGCATACCTTTGAGTATTGCATCCAAGTCATTTATGGACATGTTGACTTAACAAAGGAGAATCAAATGTGATGGTAACAGATACCTGCCCAGCAGTATTATATCCCCATTCCCCTGCTTTCCCACTGCTGGGGAAAAGCAACTTCTTACTCAATTACTCCTCCTGGAGAGGAACAGTGGCTTTATACATATTAATCTCCTGATGAACATCTTCCAGGCATGATGCTTTAGATCGCCTGCATGAAAGTCCCTGCATAGCCAGAGGTTTTTTGCCTTAGTCTTGCTATATCATTGGCTGTCTAGAAAATGAAGATAGTACCCTCTTCTTATAGTGTCCATGACAAACAGCATCCTGGTGTTGTAACACTGGTCACAGGAGAGCTGTAGGGCTATGTATGCCTGAAGAGCCAAATGGGAATGGAAGTTGAGCTCAGAGGACAATCCAGAAAAAAGTCACTGCAATCCTTTAAAAGGAAAAGGGAACTTGGCATATAGTTTAATATTTTTTAAAGATATTATAATGTTTGAAAATGTAGTTAAATGCTGCACATGATGCACAGATGACGGTCACTTTCAGTTTGCTGATGCTACTGTGTTATTTTATGCAATGACTTACTTTGCTTGTTGCTTTGGGCAGATCATGTTATATAAATAATCCATTCCTTTAAGGCATAGCTGAAGACAGTGAATAGTTGTTTGAAGTGGAATTTAGTTCGGAAGACATTCAACAATTCTTTTTCTCTTGGAGTTTATGCTTGGTGTGTCTTCAGTTACTTGTGTTTCTCACTACAATCTTTGGCAAGGTCAGGAAAGATCCATTTGCACTAAGTACTATTATAAAAAAGCTTCCCTTCATACTAATATGAGGACCTTCATCTTATCCTGCTATGACAGAAGAACAACAACATTTTCCTGCAGCAACTTACATCTATTAAGGGATTCTATCGTTCATCAAGCACAAACAGTTTGCTAAGCCAAGTCCTGTCTGTGGGAACAAAAACATCCCCATATTTCTAAGGAGGCAGAGCACAGGTTGTCATGTCTCAATAAGGAGCTGGATAAATATTGTAAAATACTGTTTCAGTAGAGCAGTTGTTCATACCATATTGACACCTACTAACAAACTCGGACCCCCTGGGGCAAGAAACTTTATTTACAATGGAATTTAATTATGTCTGAATGTATAAGCAACATCCTACCTAAGCAAAGGATAAGCTTATTTTACAATTAAAAAAAAAACAAACCCAAATACAGACCCACAATTTCCTTGTTCTTGAGCATCAGTTTCAGAAAATGAAAAACCATCTACTAGTCATCAACACAAGCTGAGAAAGGACAAAACAATTTACAAATTGCAGGCATTTTTAACTTTTTTAAAAGCTGTTGATCTATTTCTAGATATGTGGACAAGTCTGATCGCAGCATTTTGTTTCAATTAACATATAGACTGTCATCTGAAAAGAAGATCCAACAGGGGAAAAAACAAAGTTTATATGAAGTAAATGGCTTGTGTATTTTATTTTATGTTAAGGAGCAGCATAAAATAGCTCCAGGAGATCCCTCAGGGCTCCTCTAAATGATCATTTCCTAAAAATAGTTACAGTACTGTTGTGCTATAATCTGCACTTCAACCTGCTGTGTTTTAAAACAAGAGTCCTAGAATCACCAAAAAATATTCTTAGCATGAAACTGTTGGGATAGAGAAAAAGCAAGACTAACATTCTAGGTTTTATATGAACTCCATGAGCACAGGGCCTAAACTGCCACTGAATCAGCTTTTTTTGAAGTTTTCCAAATACACAATTTTCTCATGGAATTTAAAAATAAAAACAGACAGTTATTTTATATAGAAAGGAAATTATAGGAAATTTGAGCATTCTTAGACTATAAATGCAGCACAATTCTCAGTGAGATCTAATTATTAGAAAAAACAGCAGACAAGATACATGAAGCCATAATACTAAAAAGAATGAGGTGATGAAAAGGATAAAGTCAATCTAGAGAGTCAAAATGACACAGATCCCGCATAAAATCATAGAATCATGGAATGGTTTGGGTTGGAAGGGACCTTAACTATCATCCTGTTCCAACCCCCCTGCCATGGGCAGGGACACCTTGGACACCTTTCACTAGACCAGGTTGCTCAGAGAACATCCCCCTCTACATTTTCTTTTTATGAAGTTAATAAAGCCTAGTGAAAAGTAAAAGACATAAAGTTTAGAGGCATCAATTCCCTATTAAATATTAAGGCCAAATCATGAACTGAATGTTAATTTATTTTGCTGGAAACTCTATCCTCGGTTCCTATATTCTGCACACTAATCAGTTCATCCTGACAGTGAACTACCCACAGCTACTACAACAGCCATCATCATCTGAATTTATGTATTTATTTATTTATTTATCTATTTATTTATTTTGTGGAGGACAGTTCACCTCTTTCCAGTGAGTAAGTGCACTCTTTATACTTCTTTATCCTTAAACTGAAATTCCTACATGAGTTCAAACATAAGACATAAACTGTCTGTAGACAAAAACTCACCAGAAGCTGTATTAATATGCATTTTGGTATATTAGGTTCTATATTAAGAGCATTTATACCATTTAAACAATGTCACTAGCATCAAGCCTTTGGCTGTCAAAGAAAATGATCCTGTGTAAGGCAGATAAGCTCCACCAAAGCCCTTATTTGTAAACACAGTGCAGCTGCCAAGTGCCTCAGAATTCTCTTACGTTACCTGATCACGTAGCTGGGAGCAGACTGGAGAACAGACTTTGTCAGCTTGCAAACAGAATGCGTGTCTCCTGATCTGCAACAGATCTTCCAAGTATTAAAAATACATAAAGATAAGGTGCTATTCAAATCCTACATTTACTGGTTTACAACTTATAAGGCCAAATCATTGCTCAAGGCAGCAGCTCCATCCTCCCTCCCCTTCCTTCTTCTGTCTATAATTTTAGACTGTACATTATTAATCAGGTAAGATTGCCTTCCCCCTTTTATATTTTTTTAAGAGATTAAATAAATCTGAACTGTGCCAACTGGGATACTGGAAAAACTAATTTTTACCACTTACACTTTATTTTTGCCAAACAAAAATTACAGAATACAGACAAACTGAGGGAGATGTGTTTAAAACAATTGTTCAATACCTTTCCCCTGTAAAAAATGGATGAGATAATAAGGAAAAGAGGACTAACAGTCAGGCATTATCTGGCAGTCATAAAGGCAACATATTTTTGGTAACATGAATTTATGTGTTTTTCTCTCTAAAAGAGTGTATATTAGAAGTGGTATGTACAAATGATCAGGACACAGGAGCTTTAGAGTAATACATACCATTAATAAAAAAGAGTGATAGACCTACCAATAACTTCAGCAGGAACAATTTTGACTATAAATTTATTGTATTTTTTTCTCTATAGCTTTACCATTGTCTGGTCAGAAAACCGCTATTATCTCTTCCCCTGTAATCCAGCTTCTCTCCTTAGACAGAAGAGGGCTACAAATTCAATTCCAGTAAATGAGTTCACTGAAGAAGTCTTATTTTGAGTGACTTTTGTCTTTCAAGTGTGACAACAAATTTCACATCTTTGGCGAGTGTGACCACATTTTCACACTAATCCTTTGCAAACTTCCCTCAGCAGGCGTCAGCCTGCAGTGTTCTGCTCCCATACTCTCAAGCACTGCCTCTCTGGGCACATTTTTCTTTCTCCAACAGCCCTACATCATCTTGAAAGCTGTGCAAAGTGTTTGCGAGAGAGACAAACACAGTGAAGAATCACAAATTATATGATCTAATGCCAAAATCTGTCAGCATGATTAAAAACATTATGTTTCAACTGAAAATGGGTAAATTACTAAAAAAATGCAATTATGGTTTTTAGCATAGTTTTTGTATGTCTTAAAACTAAAGTAAACAACATAAATATTGTGTACCAGGGAAGAATTGTCATCTATAACTGTGGTGGGTTCACCCTAGGTGACACCCACTCAGCCTTGCACTTTTTCCCTTTTCTGCAGTTGGTGAGAAGACACAAGAAAGGAAAAAAAGACTTGTGGATCATTTTTGTGATATTTTTATAGGAAAAGCAAAAAAAAGCAAAAGCTGCACACATAAGCCAGGCAAAATAAGAAATTCATTCATTACTACTTCTTAGCAAAGAGATATTCAATCACTTCTTGTCCAGCAGACCCTCAGCTTGAATAATGCTTGCACAGACAAACACTATCACAACCAATGTCCCCCCTTGACTGGAGCCATTATGGCTGAAGCACTTGCCTCTGCATGGAGAATCCCTCTTGTCAGGTAGGGGCTGCTGGACAGGCAGTGTTCCCTGCCAGTCTCTTACCACCTCCAGCTTCAGGCCTTTTGGGTGGGGTGGTGACGAGGAGGAGAGAATCCAATGGGTTTCATTTCCCACCCTGGGAATCAAAGTTTTGTCTCTTTCCTCTATCCCAAAAGTGGGAGTGGCAAGAGGCTGACAGAGGACACTGCCTGGATGGTAGACCCAAATGGACCATATTCCATTCCATGTGATATTGTGCTCATTGAGAAAAGCTCAGGACAAAGAAGAGAAAGGGAGAGTTTAGCAATGGAATGGAAAGAGTGAAAAAACATAACTGGTGAAACAAAGGCAAATCAGTAACACAGTAACACACTAAAGATAGCATTTCTCTGTTTGGGTCACTGGATTTTGTTACTCATCTGTTTGTGGTCTTGGCAGGTCTTTTGCCTGTGAAAAGACTCTGATAAGTTTCATTAAAGTATCATGACAGGAATATGAAATGTTATGTTCTGCCATTGGGATGACAAATGTCTCTTCTTCCTCCTTAACTTTTGAATCAATCTGTACAGCACAAAATCAGTGTGTCAGCTTCATGCCCACAAGTACTTCTCATCTTGCTGCTGTTTTGTAACTGGGCAAAGTTATAGCAGCTACCACTTCTAATTGGGAAATCAATTGCAAAAATGGCTCTGTGTCCTCATTCCAAGAGGAAGTCAGATTTCCAACAGATTGAACTCATTAAAATGTGTTTCTTAAAGAAAAAATAGTTCAGTTCAATGAACTAGTTTTCTGGGTTCCTAACATTGTTACTGGATGCTTGTGTATGGGGAACAAGGAGATGAAGAGGCTTTTTGAATATTTTTGAGTCTCCTTAGCTTTGATTTATAAAACCACTGGTGTGAAACAAAAGATATTGCGAGCCACTTGATTTAATTAAAAACTGATCTATCAGTTACATGCACTGAACTTTACATTTCAGAACAGTAAAAACTCAACAGTAAAAAAGTACTAAAAACACCTTTCACATACATGTAATCAGAGTATCATAAAGAAATTGATTCTGGATTTAACAAAATAGATTTTATTTTTTCTGTGAAATAATTAAATTCCCCTGAAATAATTCAGACTGTTTAATGTTCCATAATCTTACCAGCAGAAAAGAGTAAAGTGTAGCCACCAAGTTCTGCCCTGGGGGAGTTACCCAGTCTCATGGGTAGAGCCATTGTGAGCTGATACAAACTTCCCTCTAGGTTCTGCAGTAGAAGAATGTCACAAACGCAAAGAGAAACAAATCTCTTTCAGTGCAGAAATTTTGGCATTTAAATCTCTCTCACCCTTTAGCTTTTTATCTCCTGTGGACTAATTTCCCCTTCAAGAAAGTCAGCTGTTCAATTAAGAAAAGAATTTACAAATGCTCTATTTAATGATATAGTTAATCAAATGCTGTAAAAAAATAGGGAGAAACAATTATTGCAAATACTGTTCCACTTTTGTTTCATAGGATTCAATCTGACAGAAAGTGGTTGGTGCTGGAATTCAGTGAAATACTATTTTCTTGTTACTAAGCATAAGAGGAAAGGTGATAGCTACAGATCTAGGACTTTCTTCAACTGAAAAGTCTTACAACATATACTAAAATTTCCTACTTGTTCAAACACCAGCAATTTTTTTCAGAATGTTGTCATTTCAAAAACAATTTGGAGACTTCCTGTGGCAAAGTTGCCAGCTAATTCATCATAATACTTAACCCCATATGTCATCTAAGCAGTTTCACTGGGATTTCTTCACTAATTATGCCTTAGTTTCTTGCAGGGAAGAAATGCTTCGTGGGTGGTAGTCATAGGGTTATTTTAGTTTTGTCACAATGATTTGGTTGACATACAACAGCCATTCATGTAGAGAAGAATAAAAATAGAATAGTAATACTAAAATATTTCTGCTATGGCTAATATTTTAAAATAGGAAAAAAGTCAGTGGTGCTCAATGTAGAAGAAAGAGTGCTAACATGGTAATCTAACATTCCAGATAAAGCCTTCACATTGCTAGTGTAGCTCAGCTGTGTGTTTTCCACTGAAACTATGTAGCTGAACATAGCTGGCAATCAGTGAAAGTTAGAAATAAAATAAGATAAATGTTCCTCACAAAGAAAATGAGCTAATCTTTGCAATGTATTTGCTTGCAATACTCACTTTGTTCTCGGATTTAAGTAGGAGGACCTATTAACCTTATTCTCAGCAGTAGCGAAAATTAATCCACCCAGTCTAAATAAGACAATTGTAAATGAAAGGCTTTCCTGTGGATTTGTTACTCTCCCTCAGCTCTTCACTAGACAGATGGATACTTACATATAAATAGAAAATGTGGAGGATGCTGATGTTGCTTGGGACCACAATTCATTTGGAAGTGTATTAACCAGCAGCTATTTTTCTGTATTTAGCGACAGTTGCTATTTTTTTCTGTAGGTTTCAAACAAACAGAACCAGCATGAGCTTTGAGGTAGTATTGATTCCTTTTGTATGGAGAGTCCTTTTGCACTTCTTGACCAAACACAAATACATGCATCTGACAAGAAAAGACAAGGGGGAAAAATAAAAAAAGAAAAAGAAAAGGAAAATCCTTAAAAGAAGATTCACAATCCACAAATTACAGAGAGACTGCCTTTTGAAAATGACCCACAGAGCTGCAAGAGTACTTAACTCAGAGAGGGAGTGCGAGAAGCCCTAGGACACAGACACCAGGAGACCTGGCATGTTGTTCTGCCCATAGAAAGAAAAGACAACACTTATTTTAACTACAGCGGGGCCAAAATGTTGATTTGGTCTCTTCCTTCACAACTCCACCATGAATATCCCATGAGACTGTGATTAAAATTACTCTGTGCCCATTTTTTCATTTGTTGGAAAACAAAATAGTGAAAGAGCATTTGTCATTTCCCAACCTTCAATCATTATCTAGCTATGTAAATATCTAAAGATGTTTTAACTA
>VYZT01002607.1:1461-100121 GCA_013400735.1 Pomatostomus ruficeps
TCCCTTGTTTTTGATACTATCCATGAATACCAAAGTGAGGATGAAGTGTTGTAAATTTTCATCGAAAACAAAATATTGCATTAAATGTGCTAGTGCTGACAGCTGTTGGGTTTATCATCATGGAACACAAAATCCTTGCAATAAATCATTTTTATACTCAACCTGTTTGAAAGTGATTAGGAATCCATATGACATCTGACATTAACAATGAAATAACATACTGAAATAAATGGCAAGTGCTCACATAAAATTTAGAGTTCAATTGTACCACAGAATATCTGAATACTTCCAAAAAGCATTTGAGGAAGGTGGGATATGTTTTGGTTATCCTGTTATGAGAAAAAGAAGTAACATTTAAATTATTCAGGATGTAGTATTCACTTAGGTTTAATTTCA
Source organism: Pomatostomus ruficeps (assembly GCA_013400735.1). Classification (NCBI taxonomy): domain Eukaryota; kingdom Metazoa; phylum Chordata; class Aves; order Passeriformes; family Timaliidae; genus Pomatostomus; species Pomatostomus ruficeps. Next base: position 1,858 of record VYZT01002607.1, read on the forward strand.
AGGCTAACAACCTGGCCAGTTTATTTGACCTGAAACCTCAAAGGAAATACTTCTAGTATACTTTATATCTCTATTCAAACTAGTGGCAGTTTTGATGAAACAAGTATTTTTGTCCAGATCATACTGCACATATACTGCCCACACAAACTTCTCAAAAGGTTTATCCAAGCAATCAGTGCTCAGAACAAACAGCAACTCTGACTGAGAACATTTCAAATGATGTCATATACTGTCTAGCAGCTGCTGCACTAGTAATACCGTAAAATAAATACCAACATCTTTTATAGTGATCTTCTTTCATGGATTTGAATGCATTTTGCAATGAAAGACAAGCACTGGCTGCCACATTTGCTCCCTGCTCATGTGCACATGTACTTCAGTGGTGGCTTATCTTGTCATTGCAGGAGACAAAGCAAACAGCAGGTGGATGGAGCCAGTGCTGCAAGCAACCAGGCTCTAGAAGTCTGCTTAGCAATTTCAGGCATCAATATGAACTGAATGCTTGAACCACCCTCACCCAGCTTGACTGCTGGAGCACTGACTGGGAAAGGCATGTGAACTGTAAAGCTTGTCTGTTTTTCTCAGCTATCCAAGGAAACTACATGTCTCTCTGTATTAGCTTGGCCTCTCACATATCCCTACACCTTCATGGCTTCTGCAGTGCTGGTAGCATGACATCTTTGAGTCTAATAATAAAGAACTTTAACTTTGCCTCCTGAGTTCTGCTAACATAAAAATCTGGTGGGATGAGTGTCAGTAATTTCAAAGTAAATTGGTCAGAGCTGAAGGTAGCAAAAGCAGCAAATATTAAAGTTTTGTTTGATTATCAGAGCTTCCTCTGAGACAGTTCTAGGGCAACTCTGTTATTCTTTTTAAATCTGGGTCCTCATCTGGTTTCAGTATTAATTTTCATAATGTCAGGGTGTTCTTTTTAAACATACCGCTTTGTTACTCTTTTCTTAACCTGAAAGATATTTCTTCCTCTTTCTTGAAAAGTTATTCACATCTATTTCTTGTACAGCAGGCAACCTTCATATAGAGTTGTTCCTCCTGTTCAACCATAATGTCTCTTGTTCAGTGTGTTCCTGGATTTGTTTCCTTACACAGACCAGGGCTAGTCCCTAATATATACTGCCCCTTTACTGAAGAAGGCTCCTTAATCTTCCCTTTCATCTTTCACTGCAGGCTGCTCTCCATTTTCCATTCCCTTTCCCATCCCTGTGGTTTATCTTTCCTGAAGGTTATAGCATTCTCCAGAGATTTAGTCAGACAGTGGTAATGAAGACCAGTCTCATGAAATTAGGTCAGATATCTGTAACTTTTAGGATTAGCATAACAGATGCCATCAAGTGAGTTCAGGCACAGGTACAAGGCAGCTGATGATCTGCAAACCAGGATTGGGTTTCCTGATATTAATATTCTCTTGTTTCCTAGTGCCCAAGGAATGCTGGTCCATGTATAGTCCTTCTCTGAACCCTTGCGTCCTTGAGCAATTTGATAACCAGGGAGATGGATAAGCAGCACGTTCTCAGCAACTTCCTCAAGTTTCTGGAGGGTAAGGGCTGGAAACTGCCTGTGAGGGATCAGACTCATTCTGAAACTGCCTGGGATTCAGAGAGTTGATCATAGGTTATGATCACCAGCATGACACACTCAAAGTAGAACTTGCCCAAAGATTATGTGGTGACCCCCTTTATGGAAGAAATATCGCTTAGAAAGACCTCAAAAATGTGATGCATAAAGCCAGCTCATGGCTAGAACACATCCAGCTCATGGACTTGTCAGACTTTTCCTGTACCTAGCTTTCCAAACAGCGGATTATGAAGACACGGCTACTGTCAAACCCAATTTATAGAAGAATGCACTCTCTGAACACCTGCTACAGTCTTCCTGCTCATCTAACCCCTTTCACTGCCTTTTAAATGTCTTTTCTTACTTCTCCCAAATGCTCCTGTCAATGTAGTTATGTTCCTATAGCACTATCATTAAACCTGTTGTTGTCCCAAGTCAACACCTCCTAACAGCTAATCTAATTGCAGTTGCTCTGAGTAAATAATTTTACTGCTGTCTCCATCTCTTGGCTCATTCCTTACCTCACTAAGAAAGTTAAGAGCTGAATAAATGAAAGCCCTGTGGCTTTTGTATTGATGGACGAGCCTTTGTTCTCATGCCTAAATAAATCTCACTTCCAATTTGTGACCATGACTGAACTGGAATTGCAAACTATAAAGAATGGCTCCTCAGATGTCCAAACTGTGGATTATGAATTTGTCAGGTAAGAATAACTGAAACATGGATAGACCCAGGAAAGTGCACTTGAGGTGTATGCAGCATGTACACAAGAGAGGTAACTTAAACAAATGTATCATAAACATTTTTCTGTGTTAGAGTCCTGATGTATACAGAACTTTGTTGTTTGGGGGCAGAGGAGCTGAAGGTAAGGAATAAGATAAAGGAAGATGAATCTTTAAGATTTAGACTTTGGTTCCAAGTACATTGTTTTTCTGATAATAAAGCTTTTTAAGCTTAAGAGGTTATCGGCTGTTATTATCCCAGATTGCTTGTTCCTTCACCATCCCTGGAGGTGTGTAAGAGGGGTCTGGATCTGGTGCTGGGTGATCTGGTTTAGTGGTTTAGGCATTACAGTGGCAGCACTGGGTTGGCAGTTGAACATGATGATCTTACAGGTCTCTTCCAGCCTCAATGATTCTATGATTCCTTAACATAGCAATCTGTAATTACTGATACACAAATTGGTTTGATGTCAATTCATAAACTCCATCATGGAAATGGTCAAAAAAAGCCTTCACCCACTTGTTGCCTCTGCCGCTCAGCCATGTAGATCTTGCCTTGTCATTTACCTTAGGAGATATGAACTTGTTAGCAAAGCTTTGCAGCTCCTGTCAGCCAGCTCAGTTCCAGTATCTGGAGCTGAATTGAAAAGACAGAATTTGGGGTTGATGACCAGATTCTACCCTATTTCTGGTTCTACTAAACTATTTTGGCACTATTCCCATCAGTACTCTCTTCATTAACAAGAAAGGAAGAAAGAAACTTTCCTTCTATATGTACAGGCTCAGTGACAAGCCAGTGCTGCACATATGATTCAGCTGAAGCTGGCAAAATCAAAATGAAAAACACTGTATTAGTAATGCACATCCGGCCATTGGTGTGATATGCCAGCAACATAAATGAAAAATACAAAGGACAGAGCTTTGTTAAATTAAGTAATCCTTAAACTACATGAACTATGTATTCAGCTTGGCTAACCACAGGGAGGCAAGAGCCTATTCTGAGAAAAGGCAGGAAAGATGCTCAGCATGTACTCAGCAAATAAATGTTTTCCTAGAATATATAAACTGAGAGATTTGCTTATCCTTTTGTATATAAAAAGAATTCCTACTGATACCACGTATGTTTACATCAAGAACAGACTAATTTTGTGCACTGGCCATATCAAGCCTTCCTTGTTTTTAATGACACACACTATAAAAGAATTCTGAAAGTAATATGAATGTCTAATTATTTTTTTAGTTCTTTAGCTAATATGCTTGTTATTATTTGTGAAAAAAAACCTGGGCTGAAGAAAATCAAACTGCCCTTTCTTCCTTCCTCTCCTTCCTCCAGATGAAAAATCAAATACTGAATTATGCAGATGAAAGCTTTAGCCAACAGATTCAACATCATAAAAACAAAAGTCATCACAGTTAGCATGGCTGTGAGGTATTCTATACAAAATATCGAGGGTGGAACAAATGATCAGCATTTTCTTCTTAGAAGGAACTCTTCTGTTGTCAGATTTTGAATCCCTGGAACAATGGATAGCCCCATGACTTCAAAAGGTTTACATGAAAAACAGAGTATTTGTCAAAAAAAGGACAACAGATTCTGACTCAATAGACTATAAGTATGTCATTATGAAGCATTTTGATCTCTTGCTGCCCTTTATGTATTTGTGCTGGGAGTAGACCTCTTTAGTGCTCTGGAGATCAAACCGGCATATTTCCTGAATACTATACTAATACAAACACTTTTTGAGGAAAAATAAATTATTGAAACAAAACAAATCCTATGAAACCTTGGTACTATTGGTGTAACTGGTAAAAATATCCAGTGATTTGAATCAGTCTTCCATTCTCTTGCTATATATTTAGCCTAGAATTTGCCTCACCCTAAATTCATTCTCCTCCTTCTATTGTCCAAACCTATACACTATTATCCTAGTTTGGAGGGAGCTGCCCACTATTAACATAGTTCTTAGCTGCTTTGAAGGTGAATTATCTGAGACTGTTTGAGAAGCAGCATCTCTATTTTTCAAGCTTGGTTCTTTGCAAGAGCCTTTATTAAACCTCTTTTGATATAATTGTATTTCAACAGTGAGTAATGCAGAACTGAAGAAGGGCAGAAACTCAGGCAGCATTAATACTTTCTTTGGGCAGTTTTACAGTATCCACTACTTTAATGATCACATCTAATACTTTAAATGCTATTGCAATTCCAAACATAGACAATAAGAATCACACCACAGGAACACTCTTGCTTTTTTTCTTATTAGGACAATATTCGCTTTAAACTTTGTAGTCACATTACCAACCCCCTTCCCACCTGGACCTCAGATTCCTGTCCCAATATAGTGAGGGAAGAGCTTCCTTCTGTCTCTGGCACAGAAATGCTGATGCCAACTCCTTTTTCTCACTCTGCATGGAGCTGTGGTTTTCCAGACACACTGGCAGCACAGCTGTAGTCCTCAGTCTTGCAGGGGGATGTGTGTCTGCACCCTTGGCTGTCTAGTCATGCCTGCATCCTCCATTCCATCTCTCTCTGCACCAAAGGTGACACACAAATTTAGTGAAAAAAATATCCCACAAACTAAGACCTTGTAGAAGAAAAGGAAGAAGACAAGAAATTCAAGTTGAGTAGTCTTGGGAGGGGATAACCACTTCCAGGTTAGCACTTTATACACCCAAGTCCCAGTGAATGCAGACTCCAGGTCAATTCTAGAGCTGGCTAAGGGCAGCATTCACTATGATTCACAGCCTGGTTTTGGATCCTGTTTTGTGAAAGGAAGGATGGGCTTTGTAGTGGTGCAAGCACGGTGGCCCCATCTCTGTCAGGACATTCATTCTTCCCTTTTGCTTTGAAGGTGCCTTCTCTGTTTGAGGACCATCTATCTAAGATGCACTGGGTCAACGCTGTGTGGCCAGCATTGTTTCTTGGTCCTTTGCTTGTCTCTCTGAAACACCTCAGGTGTACGAGATGAGACTTCACACTTGCAGAATACAGACCCTGGGTTGTACAGCCAGTGTAGGATACTCCACACTGGTGTGAATAGATGTCAGGTTATAACATACAGCCAACCAAATAAGACAGCATTCGAAACACTGAAGCTCTACCCAGGCTAACACTAATCAGTGAAGCTATGATGGCTTTTTTTATATACAATTTTGAATGGAATCATTATCCAGATTAATAATTAACAAAAAATAAGGGATGCATACTGTTCTTTCGCACTTTTTAATTGTGTATTATCACGTGTTTCGGTAGACACAGACAATGGTGGTGAATTGTAGTGTCTGAAAAATATCTTGCTTTTTAATTCTACAAAAATATGGAGTCTAATATGTTGTGCTAGATAATTTGCAAACATTAAGATAATACAGTCTTTATACTGAAGGTCTTATGAAAAATGAGAACCAGAAAAAAGGAACAGAACCCATTGTAAGTGACAATGTCAGATTCCTTGAAAAATTCAAGTTAATCTAGTCATGTCTGGCTTTAAAAAATGTTTAAATGTGCTTGTTTTAGAGGGGGATAAGCTTGAAAAGTGGGTGAGCCAGGGAAGGTGGGAGCTGGGAGAAGCAGTCAGGTATTGCAGAAGACAGATTTCTTCTGTCAGATGAATAATCCAGAAATTGGTATTTTCTGAGTCGCTGGTAGGTTCCAACTACATTTTACCCCATGAAAATCTACCTGTTTGTGCCTCACTGAGGAAATGTCACATATGTCTTAGTGTGTCTTGTGCAAATATCCCCATGACCGCCACTAGTACACTAGTACGGTGACCTTATTAAGCAGTTTACATCTTGTGGATATAGAGGCAGCATCAGTCTCCAAATCAAATAGGAAATAAATATGTGGATACAGGTCACAATACTAATCGCAGTTATCCTGTGCTCTGCATCATATTTGTATTACATTAAAGAATGGAGATGTAGTGTAAATTACAATCATATTGATTCAGTGTTATTCAACACTTGCTAAGCAGAAAGATTCAAAACTAACATTTGTAAAAATCCTCAGGCCAAAGGCACAATAAAATCTTATATTTATATTGATTAACTATGTTGTACATATTTACCACTGGTTATTTAACTTATAGCTTAGAACATTGCTTCAGTTCCTAAGACTTAAGAGACTCAGAGTGGGTGCAAAATTTTGGACTCACGCCAGAAGGTTTCAAAGCTACCAGAATAGCGGGTATTCCTGCAATGATGATAAATAAAAAACTTTTCTTTTAAATCAAGTGACATAAACCAAACATTAAGTATTAGATACTTGCACTGCTAGTGCAAAACGAGCAACAATTTCTTACATAAAAAAAAATCAGTGCAGCTCTGGCATACATAGCTAACTGCTTAACCTAAACTTTGCTTCCCAGTTGTGGTGTGGGGAAAGGAATATGAACAAAACAATTAGCAAGAACATGCAATCAGTCTGGGATTCATGCCATGAAGTATGATTTAGGTCAAGAGTCCAGAAGGACTCAAAAAAAGTCTTGGACATGCGTGGGTAAGAAGAACATCCAAAATAAGCATTTCTAAAAGCCCAAAGGAGTTTGTGGAGGGAGATAGGTTTCAAGATGGATCAACATCTAACAAACATGGGTTAAGAAGAACATTTCTGTGGCCAGTTGATTCTGTAACATTTTCTGAGGCAGCTGATAGAGGTCCCTGTCAGAAACAGCTTGCTGAACTACCGGCTATTGGCACGACTGTATATGCCACTCTCAGATTTCTTGTTGCAAAGGGGAGATCTGTTTTCAAATGTCCCAAAATCCAAAGTAAACATTTCTGATGGTGTTGAAGCTAGGAAAAGTATTTCTAAAGGGCTACTTGGTGCATGCTTGTATTTCTCTTTGAAAATTTACTGTTATCTTTGCTTTCATCTGCTATATCACACGAAAAAATCCTAAAATACATGAGATGTTTCCCACGTAAACAAATTCGTTCCTTCCAGAGGAATGTTATATGATGACAGGGTATGTGAAATAGCCTTAGTGATCATGTGGTAAGTGAGATCATGAGACACTGTCTGCATTGGAGTTGAATGCAGTCTACTCAAATGTTTTTGGGATCCCTGTGATAGAACATTGGTGGAAAGTAAAACCACAAGCATTGGGCAAACCGGACCTTCGCCACCTCCTGACGTCTTCAGAGCCTACAGCTTTGGTATAAAAAGTATACAAACTTGTTGTTCCTAAAACTAATTTAGCGGATAATTAAACAGGGTTCAGATGGTTTAAGAATGGCATCATTTGGATAGTATAGTAATTTTTCTACAGTTCTGACAAATTATCCCTGGGTGCAAATAAATTCTGTACATCTGTCAGAAATCTTTGCCTCTATTTACACACTTCAGGGATTGTTTCTGTCCAGCAGTTCATGGAGTGAGGTGACACAGGATATGTCAATACTAAGCTACAGCAGCTGAATTTTCAACCATTTTTCACAGAGACAGAAAGTGCTCCTTCAGAGGTTATAAAATCTTTTACTTGGGCTGTTTGTTTTGTTAACAAAGGAAATGGACTGGTGTTTAAAATTCAGTGTCTTTGTTTTGTTTCTCAAAAAAAAAAGTAATGTAACCACCATATCTACAGATGGCCATTCTACAAGAAAAAAAATACCAATAGGACAAAAACAAACAAAAATTAATCCTGTTCAGTATTTTTGAGATATCAATTGTGCTAACTAAGGCAAAACAAAAATGGTATAGAACTTGTCTTAAAGAAATGGAGCCAATGTGATTGTCCTGTGGACTCTGAAGGAGCACTTCATTTACATTTGGATACTATGGTTTAATTGTAATAGTGCATGCTGTGGTCCTGTTAGCAAATGATAACTTCCCATGTCTACAAGTTTCTCAAATAATTTAAAAAGTAACTTAGACCAGAACCTGATTTTTTTTTCCTTGTAAATAACTTGGGGGGTGTGGGGGGGGAGGAGGGGTGCTTTTTTGTTTTTGGAAAGAACCAGTCAAATGGCATTCAAAGCCTGAGAAATCTGAAGTTAGGCAGCAGTAGCTGCAGAACTGTGGCTTTTAGCATGGGTGGTAGTAAGTTAAAACTCAGTGGCTTAAAAAACACTGACCAGTTCCATTGATCTTACTGACATTTAACCCTTCATGCCATATCTTAGGCCAAAGGATGTCTGACAAACTCACCTCCAGAGATATGAATCTGTTCAAGATAATTATCAGTAGCACATGGGATCTGTTCTTATTAGTCACCTTCAGTGACAATAGCAGGCAATTTTGATTGCTCTGCCTATGCCCTCTACTTCTCCATCATCTGGTCACCTTAACATGCTAACTAAGCATTTGGGCAGTAAAAGCTCAGTTCACCAAATACATTCAAGACTTGTATGGATCCCATGGGTCATCAAAGTGTAGGTATAGTGCTGAGCTTCTTACAGAGAAACAGAAGACCAAAGCACGGGCACTGTTTTAGTACCTATATTTAGTCACCATTACCTGATAGAGCTGCTGCCTAGGTTACTGTATCTGCAGACAATTGTGAAGGAAAATGACTGCATTTGATTAACACCTTGGGAACTGTAAAGTAATGGTTTTAATACATACTTCAAAGCCAAAGCTAATAGTCAAACCTATTTAGAGTCCCTGACACCTCCCATTTAATGGCTCTTCTTTCCAGGTACCTGTATCATTGCCAAGTTTCAATCATTTTAGATAAAATTTTCCATCTTAGCTGTCTTTATTGGATGAGTTTTAAATTTTCTGTTTGTTTTGGGTATATTACAGCAAAAATACCTTGACTGCTTTCAAGGACAAGGTTATGGAAAAAGAATTTTTGTCCATGTGAACTGATTCCAGTGACCTTAAACTGAGTGTTTCACATTTCAGACTAAAACCTGGGGCAGAGGGAGGAGTAAGCACACTTCGTTCAAGGATGTGCCTTTTGGTATCTCTCTGAAATCTGACCCTAGCTGATTTAATTTCATACTGTTGGGGGGTGGGTTGAGGCGGGGGGTGTGGGTGGGAGGGTGTGAGTATGTGTGGAGAAGGAAGTTTCACACCTGTTGAACAGATTAAGATTTTAACAGTTAAAATCCCCAAAGGTGCCATCCATAACTGACTGCACACGATGCTGTCATGACTTGTGCTCCAAGCACAAAGTCCGAACACCTAAACTGAGGTCAGCAAACACTTCTTTGAGTCTCCTACTGAAACCCCTTGGTTTAGGGAGATAAAAGTAGAGGAGAAAAAAACTTAGTGAAGAGAAGGGAGTAAATTGTGATAAGTCATGGGGTGTTATTGAGTAGAATGGAAATATGAGATAGATGGTGAAAACAGGGTACAGAGGACAAGGTAAGGATTGTCATTATAATTGTAACTGATGCAGTAAAGACAGTCTTGGACAAGAGGGTTAAGAGATTTAAGATAAGGATACCTACCACCTTAAATTCTAACATTTCATAGCCTCATCTCATAGTTTTAATTTTTTTAAATATAGCTTTTTGGTATGTAAATGCTTTAGAGATGAGACAATATTATACATAGCTGTTTCACTCCCCTTCAACCTAAGCCTCAATTTATTTATTTGCTGAAACAAGTTTTGATAAGAAAATATTAATACTTTCCAGTTAACTTCTAAGTGAAATTTCTGTCTCTCAGAAATTATAAGTGTTATTTTACAAACGAATGTCCAAACACTCAGAATTATTGTAAATTACTTTATTTCAATCATTTAAAACGGGCAAGTACTGTGAATGATATAAATAACTTTTAAACCTGAGCACTTCAGGTTTAAAGAACAGAAACACTTCAGTGTTTTTCAAGCCATCTCAGAACAAGAAGTCTAGGGCAGCACAATTCAAATGGATTCAAGTTCAGACAGTGACTTCACCAAGAAATACCCCATATTTCAATAAAAAGAAAACTGCATGGCCCTGATTTAAAATCTCCATTGCTGTTTGGTCCTCAGTTATTCCCCACAGAGAAGTCTGTGCCAAAACTGGTTCAAGTGTTCAAACTGGCACCAGCAGAAGGATAAAGGCACCTATCAGTGTCAATCATCCCTTCTGTTCTCAGAGATATCTTTAAATCCTATCTTTCTAATATTTTCTCTCTTGTGATCTTGATCTTAGAAAGATGAGTTTTGGGACTCTGAGGGAGATCTGACAAGCAATTTGGGTATGATTATACCTCCCCACACACAGCTTCAGAAACTGCTATTGGGCATATTTGGTGTTTGCTTCATCATATGATGGGCAGTATCATTTTGATCTTTCACAAGACTGATACCTAAAAAGCATGATACCACCGAGTATTCTGATATTATTACATGTTAATAAAGTGGCTGTTGGAATTCCAGAAGAATAGATGCCATTCTTCTTTTATTAACAACCCTGATCTCCAAATACCTCATGGAGGCCTAGGACATGTCCTTGAAGAACATCACACCATGAGGCAAACTGAAAAGTTAAGTAGTATTGGAGCATGTCTTCCACTTCGGGACCTCCCAAAGGTGTAGCAATTATCTGATGTCTTATGCCTTTAGAATACTCCTCATCATCACCCATGTCCTACTGGTAGATGTTTCTAGGTTTTCTTTTCTACTAAGTCACCCTACTGCCAGTGTTTGCAGAAATACAGAACACTGCAGCTAGAATCCATATTTCTTCCCCACTGGTTAAGTTTTGTATTGTCAAATACTGCAAAGCAAAACTTCTGTGTCAGATAAAATGTAACTAGATAAAATAGACACTGCATTCAGATAAACTGCTTGTAATGGAAAATTAACAGCTATGATAGTGTTTGTGTGATCTCAATTTTAAAAGACTGACTGCCATGGTTTTGTCTGTGACCTGTTTTTTATTAGAAAGAGAGCAAAAACACTAAACACTAAAATTTATAGTTTAAAAACTGTTCATAGCACCAACTTGTCTGTTTTTTTCTTTTCCTGGGAAAAGCTAAAAAGGACTTTGACATTGGTAGCATTTTCTGTATGCTATGTTGACTGTACTGTTGAGAAGAATAACAGAAGTCAAAGATAATGGTAAAAAATATCTTCAAATACAAAAGAATATTAGAAGTCTACAGAAAAAAAAAGAAAAAAACCTAAACAAACAACAGCAACAACAAAAAACAAAACTAAAAAAACCCCATCAAATCCAAATCCCTAGCTTTTAAAAAGAATGAACTGACATTAACAAGAAATGCAGAGCAGAGTAAATAACCTACCTTAAGACTGCCAAAAATCAATCTACTTCTACTGCTCTTTAAAAGTATGTAAGTCAAGATGCATTATTATGATGATTTACACCAACCAATTTCTGACCAAGACTGGTCAGAAAATAAAGAAAAAGAGACAGATTTAAGATGCAGGAAACAGGTTTCAAGCAGCCTCTGAAGGCTCTGCATATAATTCAGGGGATAATCATTTCAGAAGAGGAAGGCTTTAAGGCTATCAACTTGTCTGGCACTTTTCATAAGCATTAAATTACCTTAAACAATCAGTAAAATCCTTTTTTTTTCTGAGGTGATACATGAGTGATAAAACCCTGACTGATCCAAGTTCAGTAATGTATCATAAGATACATTTAAGAAAGAAAACGGAAACAAGAATCAGGAATATCTAAACATTTAAACCCTCTCTTTAATCCTCTTTGTCTTGGGACTGTGGTTTTAGTCATGCAATTAATTATACATAGGAACAACGATTGCCTTCCAGCAGGATGACACAAAGCTTCACTCTGAGAGGTCACCAAATCCTGTCTCACTCTGTACATTTGCTTTTATTGGCTCTCCATGCCCCCTCCAGCACCAGGAAGCAGATGGGACTTCCTTTCCATCCAGCTGCCAAGCAGGAAATGTTTGACTCTTTGACAGCCATTAACAGACAGCCAAGAGCTGTGGTGGAGGAGCAGAGCAGGAACTGACAGGCACTCAGACACTGCAGTCACTTTCGACTGGTGGCCCATCAGGATTGCATGTGCGCTCTGCCGTCCTACCGAAAACTGCACCTTCTCAAAGATTAGAAATGCCAACCTCATGTACAAATGATGGAAATGGGACTCATTAGTATGGCAATCTATCTTGAGGAAAATCACTTGCTCACAATATCCAGATACCCGCAATGCCAAGATCATACTTGCTCTAGACTGCGGCGATGCCGCCAGTGGGGGCACTGGGCTCCTGCTTGCAGTTCCAGGGGCTGGCCGGGCTGCTCCATGCATGGGAGGGCTGCTGTCGGTCCTGTATGGGTTCACCTAACCCACTGATGTTACACGTGCGCCGAGGAAGGAGAGACAAAGCGGAGGGGCTTCCCAGATGGTTTATTCAGGGTAGTGCCAGAGAAGCACTGGCANTACACTGTAACACTAGACTATGCACTTTCTGTCTCCTTTGTTCTATGGCATTTTTGATGCAAGTCCATACCACATTTTCATTGTGTAGCCCTCTCTAATTACATTTGAAATTTGATTTTGCTTTCTTGCTACATCAATACAGGGGAGATGTTTCTCATCTGGGTACAAAAAACCTCCAAAGTGGGCCTCACTAATGAATAACTCCACAAAGCATTCAAATTCAGAATGACCCATTGTGAGTACTGCAATTAAGGGTATTTCTGGACTCTAACATGAAATTGCATTAACATTATTTTCCACCTTTCTTGCAATTAATTCTACAGAGATCTATAAACACAAATACAAATCTCCCATAATATTAATATTAGTATCAACTAAACATAGAAAGCATCGCTAGAGATCATAAAGTACAAGCCCCCTACTCAAGGCAAGGAGAGTTAGACCAGGTTGCTCAGAAGCATGTCCATGTGGGATTTGAACAGTCTCTCTGGGTAACTTCTTCCACTGTTCGAACACAGTCACTGTAAAAAGGATTTTTCTTACTAGCAAATGGGATTTCTTGTGTTTCAATATGTGCCCACTGTTATTTGTGTATTCACTTGATACCACTGAAATAACAATAATAAATATATATAATGATAATACAAATACATTAAATATTAATATTTAAAGGCATAAAGAAACAAACCATGAGCCAAACAAAATGGGATGTATTATACCTAAAGATATGACACTTTTAGATTTAGGACAGAAGAAATTATTTGACCAGTTCATAGGATCCTAGAAATCACAGACTAAGTCTCATCTGGGGATTCTTTTATTGAGACTTAGTTTTATGTTGTTGAAAAGGACATCTGATCTTGAGAGCACAGAAGGCAAAAATAATTGCATGTAGAATTAATTAGAAATGAAAACATTTTGCACTCTAAATTTCCTCCTCTTTACACTATATCGATGGACACAGGTCCACCTGGTTTAGATACCTAATCTATTTATTCATTAATTTATTTGCTATTATATGTTCTTAGTTTTGGTTTGTTGTTTTTTTTTTTTTAATTCCCAGGCTCTGCACTGCATATTACAAACAAGAGAAAAGTCCTGCTTGAGCATCCACCTTATCCACACCAGTTCTCTGTCAGAGCGGCTGGAAGTCTGAGCACTGTATACAGATCCTGGTGAAATTCTGTTTTAAAACTTGACTGATTTTTCTACTTTGAGTTCTGTAAACTTTTTGGACATTTGTATTGTCTTCTTCACTTTTCTTCGTGATGGGTTCTACCTTAGTTTCAACCTTCATGACTATTGGTGAGGTCATATATAATATGTTTTTCCTCTCTGAGCTGCTCTGTTAGTCTTGTGTAGACTGAGAAATGAGTGGCTGTCCATTCTCCTCCAGTGTGGATAGACATATTTTGGGTGTATATTGAAGCAGTCTTTGTAAATGAAGAATTTCATTTTCTCTACAGTCAGGAAAGGAAGTGTTTTTCAGCATCACTGGAAGAAATTCTGTTAACCAAAGCTTGTATGTGATTTAAGCTAACTGGATCTCACCATGTGTCTTTTAGGAAGACTATGATTACTTTGTGCCTCTGCATGATTTCTGCTCTATTTCCAGACCACCGATTTACACTTCTGTATTATGTAGCTTAGTGACAACATTGATTTTATGATAAATTTTTTGGTCTGAAAGGTGCTCTCAGAACATTAAAATCAGGTATACTGTACCACATTCCTGTCTCTTCACATTCACCTTTTAATTGCTGAAAACTAATTTTCCACATCAGAGACTCATCAGTATAATGCAAACCACAGCAGAATACAAAAATGAGCTTTAGAACAATTTTTTCACCTTAATTTAAAAAAACATCTTGAAACAACTTAGTGACCATGTAAGAGTTGAAATGAAAGTACTGGGAAATAAATAGCCTCTATTTAGCCATATCACAGCTACTTTTGCCTCTTCATGTTGCTAAAATATTCCCTACAGAACTGGCAGCCCTTAAAAAAACCAGATCAGTGATTAGGGTCAATTAATACCTTGGCATCTGGTTAAAATTAAATCATATCGTGACTGCTAAGGAGTCAAGTAGTTATACCTGACATTCAGTTCTATCGTTGTATGAAGCACTCAGAAACAATGGTTTACACATATTCTAAGGTGACACACTAACAAGGTTAACATATTAACAATGATCTGCCCTGAGGTGCTGACAAGCAGTAGCTATTAATTTTATGTGAATTATAGTTTATCTCCCTATAAATTTCAGATAAATATCTGAAATATTTCAAGCTGTCCAGTACTAGAGAAGTGAATAATGAGACATTAATTACCTATTCATATTTAAATTTCCCTTTTCACTACATAAATACAGCTAGTTGCCAAAGAAGTGTCTAAACAGTGTGTGGCATTAACTCTGTGACTATTTGCAAAGAATGGGTAAAAGATTTTAATACTGCTCATCACTATAACAATTCAGGGGTCATATGATTTCATTTTTGCCATGTTTGTCTTGCATTAACTATGATGGCTTTTTATAATGTAGACTCACACCTAGCAATAATTCACTTAGAGAAAGTGTGATCTGATTGCGTACAATTATTAGGTCTCCTGCAGGATTACTTAGAAGAAATCTTAGGGAGGTAACAATAGAAACCAGCAGGTAGAGTTAAGAGTTTGCATATGCAAAATCTGTGATACTGACTGGATCAGATTCAGGCAAGTTGAAAAGAAAGAATTTTTTCAATGTAGTCATAGAAAAAACAGTTAATTCAAGCACATGCCATCAAATTCCTTATCAAATTATAAGGTCTGTATGTAAGATATCTTTATCTAAATCTAACATGATAGTAGAATATTAAGAGCACTTCAAATATCTCTGCTGTAAGTACCTAAATTAAAAGGTATACTAGCGAGCTCTTAGAAACTCTACATCGAGCTGAGTTCTTCATTTCTAGTGTTGTAAGATTCAGTCACATCCGAATAAGCAGAGGATTTCCCATGAAACCTAGATTGAAACTTCAGCAATCACTTACTGTCAACATTTTAATGTGTGAGGCAGATGTGATATACAGAAACAGAACATTAAGAAGCTCTTCAGCTTTTCAGTGAAAATGAGTCAGAAAACTGCTGTAGGTTAGTTCTGTCTCAAATGTGAAGACAAGTACCCAAATTTACAGCCTAACTATACTTAACAAAAAGTGAAAGTTTTACAGATCATTTGGTCATTGATGAGCTGAGGAAGATCAATGGTAAGTCTTGCAGGGACTAATACTAGTAGGGAAGGCATACAAAAGACTATAAATGGCCTATGGTTTCATAGCCCAGTCTTCCTAAGGAAGATGTAAAATATAGAGAAAAATTTTGGGGGTATGGTTATATTTCCTCTACAGAGGAGATTGAATAGGACTTACAATTTTCTTGTTTATGTGAGAATCCCTTCTGTTTTCATTGGCCAGACAATCTGAAGCTTGATTATGAACAATTTATATTCCATTATATTCTAATGGAAGTACATGTAACATTAGGAGATCGAAAAATAGACTTCAGGTCACTGACCTGTCTTTTAGTATTCGCTATAATGAAGATATAAATTTCTATGAGTTAGTTCAAAATGCTGAACTGTTACAGTGGATCTCTATTTCTTCTCTCTAGTGAAGATGCTTAAAATTATGGGTTTGTGATTTTTTGTCTAAAAAGTTTCCAATTTAATTAATTAGTCTATGTTACCAACAACTCACAGCAAAATTAAGCATTCTGGAATTGTGTATTGTTTGTCTGTTATAGAAACACCATACAATCAAATAGATATACCAATAAAAAGCCAAAGCCTCTTGAGTGATATAATTAGCTACTGCCTCCTCATTCACAGTTCAGTATCTTTCCTGGTAAAATAATTTTTAAATTGGCTAAAAATTAAGACAATTTACACTTAAAAATTAATTTAGTCTGTATATGTGCATAAAAATACACCTCACTGTTTCATCTTCCCTTTTCCCTGATGTAGTTGCTGTCTCTCCTGATTGTTTAAATTATTCATCAGGAAGAAGGCATCATGAAGAATGAATAATAGAGACAATATTTTCAGAATAAAATGTTATGTTATTACTCTACGTTGATAAATTTTATGTTAATTTTAAAAGCTACCATTCAACATACTATAGAAATTTACACAATACTTAGGGCATAATGGAGGTAGTGGACCGCGTGTGGTACAGGGTGCTGAAGAAAAACATTGAGCTGAACCACTGAACATAGCTCTAGCTGACGTATTACTGACAGATAAAACGAAGACAGAGAAAGTATTTTCATTTTAAATTCATTCTGTCAATCATTCTCTGATGATCACTGAAAATTTCAGTTCTTGAGTTGAGATTATGCAAATGTGATTTCTCCTTGTAGGACAAACAGAAATACTTGTAAGTTTGAGAACAAATGGTTCATCTTTCTGTTTTCTTGTAGACAAGCAGCTAGTTACATATAAAGTAATTCTTTTGATTTTAAGAAGAAAATCTCTGTGGCGGAATACTGAAATATTATACTTTGCGTACAGGTGTACCGTTGAATACTCAAGAGAACACTTTTTCCACTTCAACTAGCTGCAAGTTTTTGAAAATTAGTGTGAGACTTCATGACAGATATTGCACCAACAATTACACTCCTAAAAATTTTGTGACACTATTTTGAAGAAGAAAAAAGGTTAGATTGTTCACTGTGCACGTTGCAGCATGTATATTAATAATATTTACTAAATTATTTAGGTTTATTCACAAGCTTCAGTTGAGACACAAATTACTCCCTCTTGTTCAGAAATCAACATTTATTACAATAAGGTGTCATCTCATTGGAAAGCTCTTCTCTGGGTCTCTGCAAATCATAGAATAGAAATTCTGAGTTGGAGGGGATTCACAAGGATCATTGAAGTCCAACTCTGTGGTTTCATTTCAGGCAGTCTTTGGGTGTTACAGAAAGAAATCCCTGCTCTGTGTTTTTTAATATTTACTGATGAGAAAAAATAATAAAGCATATAATAGTGGATCTGCTACATTACTTCTGCTTATAGGCATAGGTTTACATTGCATAATCTTCAGTTTTGTGATCATGTATCTGATCTTACACAATACTCGTCAGCTAAGATCAGCAAAGTTTCCTTTCAGGGGTTCCTGACTGCAGACTGTAAAACCCTGAACAGCAGAGTCACAGATAAAGCCCAGGGAAAAAAAACCTTACCCAAGTAGGGGGTTTGCAGAGGTGCATCAGGTGACATAAGGTACAGTGCACTAAACAAATCAGTGCTTAAGAGCTTTCTACAAATCCCTGTGTCTAACCTGGTATACCTGACTTTGCATAAAACTTTGGAAATATGACATGATAGTTCCCTAGTTACTGTGGACATCTTAATTTCAGCATTTTGTGCCTGGTATATTAACCATGACTTCATAAAGTTCTTTCTGAGCATTTTTTTTTCTGTGCTTGCTTGTACACAAAAAAGGATAAGATACTGAGAACTTTACAAGTTATGTTGCAAAACATTTTGCCTTCTTCTTGCCACACAAACATCATATTTAAGGAAACATGAAACAATAACACTGAAAAATAAGACTTTCATCAAGTGTACTAGCAATTTGTTCCAAATAGTAAGTATGCATCTGAATGCAAAAACTTGGGTTGTCTTTTACAGTTGGTATGCACATAGGAAAAAAACAGATTAGGAGGTTTCAAAACTACAGCTTTAGTGTCCAAATACTATTTTGGGCAGCATAGAAAAACCAAGCCAAACAACTGGAAATAACAAAAATGGGACATAGCTTGTGCTTGTTTAATTCACTGCACCCATATTCAATCTCAACTTGAAAATGAGAAACTTGAATGGGTTACTGTGAGCCTCTCCATTCTTCATAAGGTCACTAAATTAAAAACATGACCAACATTTATGTGTTTTGGCACCCTTCACTGTGAAGTCAAAGCCTCAGCCTCAGACAGATTCCAAATCAGATAAAAGTCCAAGCCTCAAAATTACTGAACTCATGATCAGCTGTGAATTCTACCATATGATTCATGGGCATCTTACCCAGCCAACTGACAGGATATGGAAATCTGTAGTTACAGGACACGGGAGCATATTTCATTAATTTTTCAGCATTTAGACCTAAGAAAACATCTTCAAAATTTTCATTACATGAAAGGTCATCTATAGGTATTGACCAGTACAGAAGTTCAAAGAAAATCACATAATATTTCCATAGACAGCAATAGATCCATTCCTCTCATTAATCTCCCCTTTTTGTATTATGTGATTAATATGCATCTTGGTATGAAAGTATAAAATAATAATTTTCATGCAATTGATTTTTAATAAACAGGGCAGTATCTTTGCACTCATCTTTGACATTCTTAAGAATGAGTTTTTCTGAGCATTGGCCAAATTATCTATAATAAATGGTTATTAAAATAAAAGACCAATTTCTTTAATTGCTGCAAATTGCAGTGTTGCATATATAAGTACTGTGAATTACTCATTGTCCCAGCCTTATCTTGCTTCTAAGAACAATACTAATGACATCAATGGGAAGCCAGTTAACAGAGATAAAAATCTATTTAATGGGAGCCTAATTTGAGAATTTAAGAAAGTTTAACTACTCCCTATGATCCATACCAGGTATGCCTGTCAAAATGAAGCAGCCCATTCAGCAGACTTTATTTCAAAGTGATTCTGTGAGAGGCAAATAACTTTCTTTGCTATTTTGGAAGGTGTCCTTTTCATTCCAGTACCATTCTTTTGAGTAGGAAATAAGAACATACCTCAATCTGTGAGGCTTTCTGGACTGGCATCCTGAATGCCTTGAACTAAACTCCTTGGGGAAGTCAAGGTGACCTTTCAAGGCCTTGTATTCAAGTGCACTTGAATACAAGGCGTAATCCTTGAGCAGGCCAAATTAAGATTATTTATGTAAAAACACAGCTGTCTTGATAAAGGAAGCCATATCGTTTTGTCAGACTACAATATTTAGCAGTGTGCTTGAGATCGCTCATCCTGTTGCTCCAACCCTATCACCCTAGGAAAGAAAAAGAAAACAAATACAAAAGAATGGAGCTCAACATCAGCAAAGTAAACAAATGCCTTCTGCATAGTAATGCTGTTAACAGAGCTTCCCAGCTACACAGATTTAAACCCTTCCATTCTTGCACTGGAAACATGTACAAATATTCTCCTCGCCATCTTTACAAAAGTTAAAAAGCTTTTGAGCCTGGGAAAGAATTTTGTAGGGGTTTTTTTGTTTGTTTTCTCTAACCAGTTTAACCACTTCTTGTCTGTGAGAACATGCAAGTCTTTTGAATACCGATTCTCCCCAAAACTATTCTTAAATAAATTAACCACTAAAACACCCATTAAAATGTTTTCCTCTTCAGACCTCATATCCTTAGGTGTTATTCAGGGTAAGGTTTGCTAAACTTAGGCCCAAAATAAGTATTATTTGTTCCTACAGAAAGTCTATATATGTATATGAACTCCATTGACATTCCAAACAGGCAAAATTCTTGTAACTGGTATTAAATACTGCCATATAGAAATTGTCAGTATCTAGAGGAGTGTTTTTATATTCATGGCAGCATATTTTTCTCTTGTAATACACTATGGTCAATAATGACATACCAAAATTACTACTGGATAGATATTTTGTGATTTTAGATACCAAAATGTTTCTGAATATTGTCCCTTGGTTATTCTATTTCAACCACTTGAAACAAGTTTAATTCATGATGTACCAGTATATACTCCAAAAGTTTGAGTTTAAACTATCAACTAGGCTTGTTAGAGTAAGAAGCTGTAGTGATTTTCTGGTAACCCAGCAGCTACGTGTCTAGAATACTTTGGTAGCACTTATCTATATTTTGGTAGCAAACAATACTTTCCTCTATTAGTTAGACCTAAAGACTGAAAAGCAACAATGTTTTTGAATTGCTGTGGTAAGACAGGACATAGAAATGCAGATTATCAGGTTTATATAAGCATTTGATACCTAAATATGTATATATTCATGCTGGTTTCATGGACAATATTTAAAAACAAACATCGTTCAATATCAACCTGAGTAAGTTTCTAAAAAGCAATTTCCCTTGAATTTCTTGAAGCCATACCAGACCTCATGTGATCTGTATTCCAGTTACAGTATTACAACAGAAATCTCTCCAAAAGAGGACATTCTAACGTGATGATGTATCTATGTATAGTAATGGCACATCAAATTTAAGAAGACCATAAGAACAACGTTAATCACAAGTATGAAGAATATGAAAATTGTGCAAAAACAACAGTCAATGTCTCCAGAAGAAAAAGAAAGGAAATGTAGAAATCTAAGATTAAATCTGAGAGAAATTATTGCTGTAATATATATGCAAACAAACCAAAAAATTATCCAGGAGAACAATACAGCCTGACATAGTTGCAGCAAAATAACTAAAATTTGCCAAGATGTTTTTGAAGAACTCAGTTCCCAGATATCCTGTATCTCATACTGAATAAATTGACTGACCCAGAACATCATCTGCCTTCAATACTATTTTCTAAGTTAATGAACTTCTGTAATATATATCTATAATAGGAGTAGTAGTTAATACAATGAATGCAATAGGAGTAAATGAATATAAATGTAGCAGATAAGCACACGAAAGTAAAGCTTCCTGTCTAGAGCAAAATGGCTCCAAGATTACTTGTGATCCTGTAAAACAAGGCAAAGCCCAAATAGTGTAAGCAAAAGCACCAAAGAGATATGGCTATTACATGCCTACAAGTGAAGAATATTACGATATGTTAAACATAATATTTTTCAATATAATGGAAAATAGAAGTGGATGAGAAAATCATTCCTCTTTTCATTTCAGGAGACAGAAAAGGATTCTAGAAACCCGCAGTGGAAGAGTAGCATTATTGCTTTTATAATCTCTGACTACTAATTTTGTGATGTTAAGAGTCAAACACTGCGGCTATTTGTTTCTCACAGTAAGACATATTTTAAAGGGATTTTCAGGTATATATTTCACTTTCTGGTATATGAGCACAAAGACCTCATTTGTGCCATTAAGAGGCAAGGAAATGAATCTCAACTTTCAAAAAAAAAAAACAACAATCTGTTTTTTCAAAGCAAGTTTTGAAGCTTGCAGCTCCCCTCAGAGAAAGCAGCAAGCAAAAGACAAAGGCATTTCAGTGTAGGTACAGAACTACAGGTGCTAATTAATGAAGATACTATCAGAATTTTTTAAATGCCCAGAGCCTTTCAGATATAAAAAACTAATATGCAATGGTGTTTGCCTATGTTAAATTCTTAAGCATTATGCTCGAGGAAAAAGAGATCATTAGTGATTCATGACCACTGGGATTACTGAGAGCCACACACAGAACTCCAAGGCACTCTGATCTTAATACCAAAACTACACAAATACAGTTTAAGCAAATCACTAATGTGAACAGCTGCGTTTTAAGCAAAGCCAGTCTTTGAGCATGAAAATATGGAAGATTAACAGGATTCTCAACTCATTTTGAAGCATCAACAAAGTTAGTTATGACCCCATATTGAAAAAAGAACTGGGAAGAACTGCAAAGTAAAATATACTGAAAGAAATTGACATCTGCATAGTCCCTGTTGAGGTGGTGAGAAAGTACTGAAGGTATTGCACAGCCCTCACAAGAATGCTGGCATTATGAAGATGAGATAAAGAAGCCAGAAGCAAAAAGACTGAACACCCAGAGCATTGCAAACAAATTTATCTCTGATGTAGAAGCCTGTAGTCAGAACACAAGGAGTGATAAAATGCCCCCAAATTATAACTGAGATGTCCAAGTAGATGAACAACTGTTACATATATGCAGAGATACATCTAGCTACAAAGACAGTTTTTACAAATTTTTTACAAATTTTTAAGCAAACTAGGGATGGACTTATCTACAAACCCAATTACAATTTAACTTCAGAGCACTGTCCACACCTATGGACACTAGCCAAAGTTTAAAATACTGCTGCAGTCCACATTATAGGAAAAACAATGAAATATTTCAATAAACACAAACATTATCTGATTTCAGCTGACAGAATCTGAGACAAGATAGACCATTGTCTGTTTGCTATCTTGCCACAGAGCAAGTCACTATGAAAACAAATAAATTTGTTATTCAGATTCAACGTAATTTTGTCTGGCTTTGACTCAATTCTTTTTAATCAAAATAGAATCTGAATTGATCCATTCCTGCAAAGAGGTGTGTCTGGATTTGGGAGACAAAGGTGTTCAGGAGGAAACGCTCAGGGATAAGCGCCTCCTCCCAAGGGAAAAGGGCTTCCCCTCTTCCCTCCACCAATGAAACAAATTAACAACAGCAAATGAAAGTGGAGGAAAAAAGGTGACTATTTATTAACACAGAAAAAACTGTCTATTAACACAAAATGAAAGTGGGAGAAACAAAGAGAACAAAACACGAAAAGGGTGTCTGCAAGGAGCCGATGGCACAGTGGGCGGAGCTGGTGGATCTTGGTGACTCCGCCTCCTCACTCACGGGCGTGGCGTTCCTCGCCGCTCAGACAGGCCGGGGCAGGCCTGCCGGGGCCACCCCGCAGGCTCCCCGGGCTGGAGAGAGACGGGAAGAAGGGTAGGGAGGCCAGGGGAAGGGAAAGGAAAAACAAATAAAAACCTCTTTCAAACTAGCACGGGACAGAGAGCCGTCCCCTCACAAAGTCTCGGTTGAGAGCCGCCAACCTGCCGTCTCTCCGAGAGCCATTGACCCCCTTGGCCGTTGGGCTGAGCCGCTTTTGGAGCTGCCTTACACGTGCCAGTTCGGTTAAACCGACCCCAGCTCAGGCCCCGCTCCTTGGGTCTGTCTTAAAGGTACAGCAGCAGTGGGCATTAAGCAGGCAGGAAAGGAATAAAGTGGTTTCATAATGCCAACCCAGGACAAGGTGTAATCACAACTAATTAGTGTTTAGGATGAAACATCGCCTAGTCAAAGTATGTTCAAACAGTTCTGAAATATGACTGTTGTGTATACATTCTGCCTTATAAATACACCGTATTCTACTGGCAGTGGTAATAACTCACAGAAAAGAAGACGGACAAAGGTCAAAGCCTATTCTGGCGGGCAACTTAATGACTGTCCAGACAAAGGTTGTGTCAAGCCAGACACAACCAGAGCATTTCCTGAGCATAAACCAAACACCTGCCTTTAGGCTTTATAACTCCTAGTGATAAGTACTGAATTTGAGCTGGTTCCCAAAAAGAGCAGCTTGTCTGTTTTTACATATTTTGATGGCACTGACTGATTTGGTCCCTCACAGTATCCTACAATGATATCTGGTGTAATGGTACCCTTCACAATTGTATGATAGTCATCCAAGTGGGGATGCAAGGTGTGACATGACCCTGGAATGCAATCCACGTCTTGGATATTGAATAAAGATAAGCATGAAACAAAGTGGAGGAGAGATGGCCATTCAGATGGACTTGGCAATACTGAACTACTATGCCACTGAGCTGTGACTGCTAATCAGCAGCATGTTGAGAGTGTAATACCTGGAGTTAGCAAAGACCAGGATACCTGATCAGAACAATCATGATTCAGTGAGACTGAGCCCACTGCCAAAACCCTTCAGAATCTCCAGCTATTCCCTGAGTCTCAGAGGGCTGTGCAGTTATAGGATTGCATCCCCTATAAATGATCAGCTGGTGTCCAGAGGGCCTTGCAAAGAATATCAGAGCCTTCCACTGTGGAGGGGCAGGTCAGTCTTTCATGTTTCTTGTGCTACCTCTAGCTCTTCCTGGCACCCACTAATACTGATGTGTTACAACACACCACTTTGCAATACTGGCACACACAGGATTTCCCTTCAGATGGTGATAGAGCTGAAAGAAGCAGATTTGTTTATTCTCTCAAAGAGAAGTACCCAGAAATAGATCTGAAATCAATTTGGAAACAGGCATACTCTGTGTAGGAGTCTCTCTGTAGAGAGGAGTAACATCAAGCAGTATTGTTGTTTAATTTACTTGGTTTAGCTTCTAGATAATAAATGATTCAGGGAAACAATCATGAGATGCTGAACTAAAAAATGCCCTAAGAAAAAAGGGGAAAGGGTATTTCAGCAGCAAACATGCAAGGAAGTAGGCTTAGTGGAAGACTAAATACAGGGAGGTTTATAGTTTGAAGAACTATCACGTTAATGGGGTTGTCAACTGTAGGGAATCATGCAAGGCTAGGGGACTCATAAGACATGGAAATTTTCCATTTTGAAGACTGTGATATAGAGAATTTTTTAGAAATCCTGGCCCTTCACTCCTTCACACACCCTTCAAGGTCAAGTATTCCCTATGAGCCCCTCAAAACACAAACACAAGTTAGAGAACTG
The DNA here is from genome assembly GCA_013400735.1 of Pomatostomus ruficeps. Classification (NCBI taxonomy): domain Eukaryota; kingdom Metazoa; phylum Chordata; class Aves; order Passeriformes; family Timaliidae; genus Pomatostomus; species Pomatostomus ruficeps. Next base: position 26,847 of record VYZT01002607.1, read on the forward strand.
TTTTGATTGAAACAGCTGCTTTGGAAGGATGAGTTAAAATGTAAAGAGTTGGAAAGCTTTCTGCAATTGGAAAAGGAGGGGATGAGCCTCCAAAGGTGGAGATAACATGGATTAAGTATCCCATGATAGTGATAGAACATGGATTCACCTTTCTTTCACCAGGCCTTTGTGGTCCTTTTAACCAAGATACAGATACAATATAGATAAACACATCTCACAAAATGAAGGTTATGCAAGACAGCAAGGAAGACAAAATTCCTTTTTTCCTTCAGATTCTTGCTTAACTGGAAGATGCAGCCTTTTTAAAGCCAGTGGTGCATGTGAAATGAAAGCAGTAGGAATGACTGATACTAGAACAACAAAGTCATCTCAAACTAGTAATTCTCTCATTACATACAACTTTATAAAAGGTTTGAACAAAAATTATTGCCTCAATATATTAAAGGCACTCAGGACTCCTAGTAATTTGCAGTAGAGTGAATGGACACTTTTCACTGCACCCTCACATATTGCATTACTTAAGTTTGAGATGGCCAGTAAGATTAAAGAGTTAGTTAGAAAAGTGAGAAAGGCTAAGGGAGATTCTGAAAAACCTAGTGTTATACACCTCCTATTACCATCATGTATCAGAACAGAGCGTCTAAAAATATTCACATTACAAAAAACGTGTATCTTTTTAAAAACAAGTCACACATTTATATGTTTTTACTCTTATTTTGCTTCCTCTAATAATTTATTCCTCAACAAAAAGTTATGCATGTGGCAGCTTGCAAAGCGAGTATTACAATCATTAAGGTTGGAAGAGACCTCCAAGATCATCAAGTCCAAAAAACAATAAAAGCTTTCCTGCATTACCCCAGAAGAAGGCTCAAATACAGCACCAGTTGTAGTAGTTCTTGCATAACTAGCAGTGAGTATCCTCATTCAAAAGTGTATATTATTCTAGTGTTAGCTTACAGAAGTATGACTTAGAATTAGTACCCCTGTATCAGTGGCCCATGGAAGAAAGGAAGATGTGATTTTGGCCTACTGTCTCCGTAGTGGCAGCTATCTGATACAATACTGACAGTGCCCCTAGAGAGACTCTGATATAGTACTTGAAAAAGAATAACTGATATTATCGATCACTCCAGAGTCTTCTAGACTGTGAGGCAAAGTATGTACCACAGATTTAAAAGAAAAAATTATTCTGAACATAATATGCCTTAAAGATATATCATTTAAGTTGAAAGAATTATCATTTCATAGGCCAAAGAGGAAAATATTTTAGTCACTTTATTTCAATTAATAATCTTATGGGTTGTCTCTTTTTTGGCTACAAACGGAACAATCAAAGAAATATGTCAAAAATCCCCTAAAAATTATCCAGGCTGGTCTAGTAGGTATTGGTTTGTTGGAAAAACAGATAAAGAAATAAAGCATACATCAAAACAGTACTTATACCTCTGGATGACTGTCAAAATCAATTATTGTATGCTAGGACTTCCTGATATTTTTATTTCTTCTGTAATCATATGCAATATTAAAAATCACTTCAATTATTCTATAGATTAATATATTTCCACAACTTTGCCTTACCTGCAGATCAGAAGAGCAAGCTGACAGACAGAGGCAATAGGTAAGGCAAAATGCTTCACCGTTTTAGAACTATATATTTTCTTTACAGTTCTAAGAAAAACAAGCAGATCCTAGCATACAAGGAAAAGCAAATTCCAAAGGAGAAATTTTCACCTCAGCATAATTATTTCTCATACATATATATTTTTTTTCTTTCTAGAATATAAGAAAGGAAGCATTCACAGACCAAAAATGCAAACAGTTGTCAAAAAGATCTCAGGACCTTCTCTAACTAACTGAGACACTGAGATGAGGTCTGATCAACCATATTGCCCTTAGTCACCTGTAAATGATAATCCTCCTCAGTCCCTTGTTAGCCTATAAAACTTTTCAATCAACTTCCCTGAGAAACACCATACCAAGAGGTCTTGGCTGAAAAGTCAATAGTGCTGAGTGACCCTAAAATAGGAGCACATCAGCTGCTGGCCAGATTATTCCACTGGTAACAGCCCAGCACCTGTCAGGGTTTGTTACAATCCACTGGCCACGTGCATGTTTCTATTAACCCTGCCTTTTTTCCTGCTGCCTCACAGGGATGATATCACACAATACTCAGCAATTTTTCCTCCTGCAGGGAGGGCATTTGATGGTCAATACACTGTGATATAAAGCAAAGGAAGATTTACTGATACTGCCAGATTAATACAGGATTTCTTTCAGGTGATGCATATTTCCCCATCAAAAGTATAAAAAATGTCAGTATCATATACTGTAGAAGTGATAACCTTATGGAATACAAATGGAATCTGTATTTTAAAAGGAAATATTGTGTAAGCCAAAAACTGTTGCTCTAATCCATCAGGTATCTAATTATGAGGACTGATAATGACTATTAATGCTTAAAGTTTCTCATGTAAGACCAGGCACTATTACCACAATTTTTAAATTTAAACTATTATTTAAAGTAGTGTTTGCTATCATCCTATCAGCCAGTAACCACAGCCATACAGTTCAGTGTTTAAATACAATTGTTCAGTGCAAGGGAGTTTTGGTCAAGGTCCCAGGCAACCTCATGAGACATGTCAGATGCCTTCCAGGTTAAAAGGGACAAGATAGTAGAATGTGTACTTTACATAAGGCTTGCTCAGTGACACAGCAATTGCAAAAGGATTAAAAGTGTATCTCTACCATGTGATAGAGCCCTTTCAATGCCAGTGTAAACCTGATCTAAATAATCCACATAACCTAGAGCCAGGCAAAGCTAAGGTCCTGAAACAATCTGGTAGTGGTAAACTGTGTTCAGAATCTGGACATTTGAGAGAAAGCAGAAGTATCTCTGTGCTATACTCCACTGTGCTGTACAGATACACTCCTAAATCTGACAAGCCCTCAAAATTAAATTGTCTTACTGCTATTCTTAATATTCTGCGTGGATGAAATTCAACTGTTAATAAAAGTCAAAGTCACATTCATCTTAAAATTATCTATTTGAGGCCTATGTCCCCATGATTATTTGCCCTTAATTTGCAAAGCAAAATGCTCTTAATTAGCAAAAGAATCTCTGAATCCCACACTACAAATTCAGAAATAAGTTTTGCAGCTATTCCTACAATTGAATAGACTCAATTTCAGTTAGATAAACCTGAAGATGACAGTGATAAGTAAATTGCTGATGTGAAGACAGTGAATTTAGAAAGCCCTTCTGTTAAATGAGAGTACATGTAAGTACATCCATTTATCACAATTACCAACTTCTACTAGGGGAAAGGATGTTCTCTGAAGTTGAGAGAAGCTGTACTGTTCAAACTTTTTTGGGCAGAAGTATTTGAAACACATATAAAAAATGCTAGAAGTTAATGCTAACAGAGGCGAGAAAACTTTGTCTTCAAACTGAAAACATAATTGTTAAGTGAACCTATTCTTAAGTTGTGGTAAACTGTTTTATACTGTGGAGGGGGTGAAGTCATATGCTGTCCTTGTATGCAGCTGCTATTAAGAAAATAAAATACATTTTCTGCAAGCCAACCATCACACATCATACATCAATAAAATTTCTGCTTCATCTTCAGATGAACTATAAATCCTGTTTCAATAAAAGGGAAGATCATGGCAAGATGGGGAAAGGCCTATGCCTAAAATAATGGATGGCAACTTTTCCCTTATGAAGAAACTACAGAAAACAACAATAAAAGCTATGAACTAAATTATTGATTACTACTTGCAGCTGGGTTACTTGAAAAACAGAGAAGGTCCAAGGTGACTCCTTAGGTGCAAACAACATCATGAGTGTAGAAATAAAGTCCATTTCATTTCTGGGTACCAACCCACATGGTGCTCATGTGACACTGACTTCTATCATGTTTATGGAAATTGATGTAATACAGGGAAGAGTGAGATATGGCTCCTACAGTTAATACATATTAGATCTTGCTTCCATCACACTGTCGTAGTGTTATGAGATGCTACTGTGGACTACAGGTAATGTAAATATTTAAATAACAAGGCACTTTCTTTTTCACTCCCGATGTACAAAGCCCAGTGATCTCTATACAGGAACATGTATCACAGATGTGATCTCTTTTGTTAGGGATCCTAAAAATGGAGTTCTGGGTTGAAACTTGGTCTGTATTAACAAATTAACATGCTAAACTCAGACATGGTATTATTTCTAACAAAGACTATTAATCACAAAAAGCTGAGTTTACTAAATACAATCAAAACATTTATTTGTAAAACCATTTAAAGAAAATAACAAAGGAAAAAAGCAAGGCTAAACTTACTTACACATTTCCAGAGAGACTACTCATTAAAATACTGGTTTGCTGCTTACATATTACTTTGATGAGCATTCAGGAGAAACTCCACATCTAAAACCCCCTGTGCTTGTTAATTCTTTCCACATAAAAAGTTATTTTATCATGTATCACTTTAAATACTTTTAAGAAAGAGATTACATTCAGCTTGGTTTTATATTAGCATGGGTATAGATGTTAACAGCAATTAGCAAGAAGGCACTGAGACTTCCTGAGTAATACAAAGGTTTATTGTTTCAGAGATTAAGATTCTGTTCTTTTCTCTTTCCCTGACTTCTTTTGAAATGCTGAAACTCAGTTATTAACCTTTCAAACTTTCCACAGAGCTTCATTTCTTGAACAATTACTTGCTCATTATATGTAAAGAAAATATGCAACAATTAAACAGAGCTTTTCTCCTCAGGACTCCTCCACCTTTAGGTTCAAATTCTGATTCTGTTAATTTAAGGTGGTTTTCTTTTTGAAAATAACTACAGTGGCACACAACTGGTGGATTTTTTCATCACATGACAGTCCTTATGAAACCAGTATTTTATCGAAGTGTGATATTTACCTGAAGTAGTTAGAAACGCATGTTTTGGAAACATAAGATCAAGGGCTAGTCCTTGTCCTCAAATTTGTACGACTTATCCTTACAGAGACATTACTTTGCTCTAAACCTTTTTCTACTCCATGCTATTTAGAGTTTAGATCCTATTATAAAGTGAATAAGATAAATCCTATTGTAAAGATGAGTTTAATCTTGCCTTAAGACATCAGTTTGACTATTCAATACTCAGAAGTTTGTGAAATTTTCAGAAAAGTCCAAGAAAAACGTGGTTTTCAAAAGCAAGCACAGTAGGATTTTAAAGAATTTAAAAACATGTGAGAACAGTTCAAGATTCAACTTTTTATCAGTTAGGGAATGAGAAGGGGAAAAAATGGACCTGGTACATGTTCATTTTTTATTTTCTTTATCTTCTTTCCCTATTAACACATCCTTTGAATAATTTTGTACTATTTTCCAGGTGTGGTATTATTTAATCTGAGACCTATAGGTACTGGAAAAGTTTGGATCTGTTGATCAAAACCAAAAATGTTTTGCAAGAATACTGTTTTTGTCATTGCCGGAAATCCTGCAATTGAAAGGTAGATAAACCCTAAGTATAATCGTAGGATCAGTGTTTTCTGATTTAAAATTACTTTAAAAATCAGATTTAATTGTAAGCAAAGAAGAGTCTGACTCAGAAAAATATGCATATTGGTTTTATTAACTGATCTATCCTGTGAAAAAATAACATACTATATCTCAAACTACAATTTTAGGATTCAATGTCTCTTTTCTTCCAAAGCAAGTATGCTTTATGCAATGGGAGACAGATGTTTCCATGTTTTTGTATAATTCAGTTTACTAATTTAGATCTCAGTTTATTATTCAGATGTTTGATGTTGTAACTGTGCTATATTTAACTATTGATCATTAAAAGAAAGGAAACAATGTAGAGTATTTTAACAACTACATTGTTAACAACTTGGTTTAACAAATAGTTTTTAACAAATGGGTTTGAAGACGTTATTGTATTTATGCCTTTGTATATGAGTACACTGAGACAGCTAAAAGTAATTAGAAATACATTCTGTTATGCATAGTATAAACCTCAGATTAAAAAATTGAAAGGAGAATGGGTTGATACAAGATAGAAAAAGAAAAAACCCATAAAACTTTTACAGTGAAACAGAAGGGGACTCCATTTCATGCTATGTCCAAAGTTTCATTGATTTTTTTTTAATTCTATTTTTACTAGGAATATGTCAAACAATCAAAGTAATCTATTTTCTAATAATGCAGTCCACAACTAAATCTTTATGACTTCAGTTGGAACACAGAGGAACTAAAGCTCATGATTAATCTTGGTGATCATGGGAAATACATTCCAGAGGAGGGAAGAACTGATACTCTTCAAGACTCTTTTTCCATATTCAGAAATTAATCTTCCAAAGATATCCCATTCTCATCTTCCAACACTCTTCCTGAAGTTCTTTTCTGCAAGAGGATTGGGGAACATATTCGGGATCCCTGTTCAAATTCCCCAATGGGCACAGCCTCAGATTCTCCATAATAAATAAGCCAACCTCTTGGAATCGCTTCTAAAAAGGTTTTCAAAAGTTCATTATGTAAGTTTTTGTCTATCTCACATTACTCTAACCTTGTGATACAAATGTCAGCATGCTAATGAATAGGTCATGTCCAACTTTTTCCTTCATCATATGGCTGGGCAAGAAGGGACTGACACAGTCATTCACTGTAAATGTTTCTGCTACAGCTGAAGCAACCAGAAGACTAACATGCCTATTTATAGTATTTCTAATTATGTGTGTATTAAATAGCAGTGGCACTTAATACTTGTTTTAGAATAACTTCCTTTTCCACTGACAGTTTTTTTTCCAAGCTGACTCCAATTATCTCAAGAAGCTAGGCTCACCACACTGACATACCACTCACACATATGCTCAGGACAGTCTCAGAATAGCAATGCCACTCTGCCTAGAGACTGGCAACTTTAGAAGGGATGTTCAGATACCACTTCAGGTAACCTAGAGCAGTCACGAACATATGCAATGTAAATCCAGCATGACTGTCTTTCTGCTCCTCTTTTTTCCTAATTATCCCACTGTAGGAAACCTATAGCGCTTTGCTCGCTATTACTGCTTCTGTTAGCACTCCTTCAACCTTACAAAATACAATTTTGACATTCACTTATATGGTTCCATTCAGACTGTCACTAAATTCTGTGGAATTCTGTGAATCAGTTCTTGATTTTTTAAACATCTTCCAGACTACTATGAAGGATTTTTTGACATAAGCATTAAAATCCAGACTGAGTTTTAGTATGGGAGCAAGCAAATGTGGGAACAAATGCTGTTTCAAAATAATGGTAGGAGGAGATTAAAAACAAAAATCTCCTTTGCAGAGGCAATATGTAAAAGGCCCAATGTATACCACTTTTTATTTAAGTTTATTATCAAAAATTACATAGCCAGAACAAACTAGTAATTGCACAAAGTATGTCAAATTTTGTCATATTACATAACTGTTATATCCATTGACTTAAATGGGGTTACAAAATACCACTGCTTGACAATTGAAGATTTAATCCTCTGAATCCAATATTCCTTTGTACATGTTTTGAAAATATTTCAGTACCAACTGTGGTACTGTTGTTGCCATTTGACCTCTTCCACAAAGAAATTATAGGAAGCTAAATTTGCTCTGAAAAACTGAGGACATAAAGGGAAGAGAGCAGAGAAGGAAGGTGTAACCTTCCACTTCATAGTCAGCAGTAGCAAAAATAATTTAGTTCATATTTAACTACTTGGTAGCTGTACCTTTAAACATTACCATCACCTTGTTTGAATAGAGGATTCCTTTCATAGCACTGAAGTGAAAATATGTGTATTTACATTTTGCACCCTAAGGAAGACCTAAGGAAACACTTCTTGATGGCATCATTCTTCATGTTGTTTCATTACTTCAGATAGACTTGCTCCCACTGTACAAAGAACTCCTCAGCATCTGGTAAAGTTATTTTCCTATTTTTGTGGAAACAGGCCAGGATGTGCAGTAAAAGCTAGTAACTCTGTAATGATGAAGTAACTCTTTCCTGGAAAGTTAGAAGTTTAAAATTATTTTTAAATAAATATCTAAAAAGCAATGTTACAACGTAGAAAACAGAGTTTTTTGCATTACTGCCTTAAAAGAAAAGGTTAGAAATGTGTGTATGGAAAGAAATATTATTATGCAGCATATTGTTATTTAGGAGCTAGAAAGTAATACTGTGTGTACTTACCCCTGTTCTGCTAGTCCATATGGCTACAGCTACACTGCACCACAAGTAAAGGTCTGGCTCTGTGGTCATTTACAGGCCTGCCTTGCCCATTTTTTTAGCATGAACAGCTGAAAAAACTTAGTGTTATTTCAAGGATCGCATCCAAAGCAGGGAAATCGGGTTTATGCCACCCCTTCATGAGGACCTTGGCTCACAATTTTAGGTGTGGATGGGGCCATGCCATGCCATGCCCTGCTGCCTCTGGATTTCAGAGATGCCACATTGTTGTAGGGTCCCCCCTACGAGGCAGCCATTTTGGGGGGTAAGCAGAACCCCTGGGCAGCCTGAAGCAAGGATGCTTGCGGGGCTGCACCCATCCCTGCAGCTGAGCACTGTAACAGCAGTGGGGATGTGGTTCATATCAGTGTGAACTGGAGACAATATACCAAGTAGATGTGATGAGAACGTAAGCAGGTAAAGTGGGAATGTGGAAAAACCTTTTTACTTCTCCATCATTATTGTCCACCAAAAGCTACTGGGAGAGAGAGGAACAAACACCAGACCTCCCATATCTCTGTTCCATGCTAGACCTCCCCTCGTTTCTCTCTCTCTTTTTTTATCTAATTGAGGGAGGATTTGTTGATTTAGAAATATCTTTAGGACTAATGCAGATAAGCTGAGGCTAACAGACTACACTCAAGTATTTTGCTTGAACTCTAGACCTTACTCTGGCACATCTTCCTTTTATTGTATTACTGTCTCCTCTCTTACCATAAAAAGAATGAAAATATACACTAACCATTTTAATTGGTTTACGGGGCTCATGATGACTTTGACAACTGATGTATATTTGATAACTGCATGGCACTCATTTATGAATGTTTTGGTCAACATTTCTACACATTTCATTCCAGGAAATCCTTCTATTCAATCCCAGTCTCCAGAGGTGGATGAGCCGGGTGTGGGTACAGCTTGCTGCTATTACCAAGATTTTGCTTATGCTGCAAACTGATGATCTGGGAGAAAACTCTTCAAAGAATATTAAAAATATCACTTATCTTGTGTGTTTTACCTGCTTGATATTCTTGCTTCTCTCTCTACTTTGGTTCTTTTTCCCTTATCCTCTCTCTACATATACACATACATGCATGAACACCACTTGGAGCATTCTTTCATCTCATCTCATCTCATCTCATCTCATCTCATCTCATCTCATCTCATCTCATCTCATCTCATCTCATCTCATCTCATCTCATCTCATCTCATCTCATCTCTCATGTCATCTCATCTGTCCTTCCTTCTGCCTTCAAAAATCCAGTATTTTACTCCTGGAATCTTATTTGGCTTCACTCTGCCCGTGTCCTAAGCTTAGTACCTACCCAGCACTATGTCCCATGAAGGCCAGTCTCTCTCTCCCTGGATGGGTGTACAGAGGCGTGAAGAGCTGTCAGGATGCAAAAAGAAAACCCTTCCACACCATGTAGATTTTAGACATAGCTGATGCAGTTTAGACAGCAGTGCCAACCCAACAGTCACGTGGAAGAACATGGAGGGATCATTTCAGGGGATCATGGTGAGATTTTTTCTCATAACACCCATGGCAAGGAACACTAGAAATTAAGGAAAACGCTAGATATACACATATCCCAGTGTATATAATGTTCAAATACACACTCTCTCTAGACTAGAAATTTTTTTCAGTTGTAAGAAGATTTTAGGGCAAAGTCTTCTTTAAGGCTTTGGCTTTAGGGCAAAAAAAATCTTGTAAAAATGTTCACCTTGAATTTAATATGGACAGTGTTTTATAAATTTCAAGCAACAGAAAAAGTTGTTTTGTTTTGTTTGGGGTTTTTTTTTTCACCTATTTGCACTCACAGTTCTAGCCAGGAGCAGAAAACATGATCAGAAAGAATAAAGCAAACTAGGAAGTCTTCATTTTCCCATAGGTTATGGCATATTTTTTCATCACAAAGGATTCTGATTTCTCTCCCACTTCAGGAAATCACTGATTTACAAAGATTCACTGTGGGACTGGTGGGAACATGGAGCACAGGGAGTTGTACTTCCATTTAAAAAGCAGACCCCTTTTTTGGGCTCTACTGAGTAAGCAGTGTTCTGCTGACACAGTGAAACAAACAAACTACCTAACCTCCCTGCATACTCGGCACTGACTAGAAGTCTCTTCCAAAGCTCATTCTATAAAACTCTTAGAGCTGTTTTAAAAATATTGTGGAGGGGGAAAATTGTAGTTTTGGGGGGGGTTTTATAATAAAAATTTTTGTAATTCATAAATGTTAAAAGTCCTTTGTGTTGCTGGATAGTTGCCAGATATGAAATCTCTAACCCTGCTGAAAATTTCATGTAGTGATGTCCTGAGAGTAATTAAGAACAATAAGAATCTTGCTTAACAGAGGGCAAAGAGAATGTTCTGCAAAGGCTGATATCTGCAAGTTTCATTTTCATTGACAAACTTTGAATAAAGGAATGGCAATCGAAGAGTTTAGTAAAAAGAAATCATGAATCATGTATATATTAATACAGGTTGTGCTTGCATATGGCCTATGTGTTGCATCTTCTTTCTGCGTCACAATTAACACACTTTGCTAAAAGAGGTTAAATTTTGCCCTTCAAAGAAGACACCAAAGGCAGCACTGCTGAGTTTAGATCTAAAAACCTACAAGGGATTACCAGGTAAGCAGCAACATATTATTTGGTTTTGAGCACCTGGATTCAGATGAGAAACTTATGAAGAAGTCTAAATATTAGCTTGATTAAATACCTGGTTATGATTTCTTATGGCTCCAACCAGCTGGGAATTCCCCCTCTAAAAGCCTCACATTCCTCTGGTATTGCAACAAATGAAGCCATCTTAAAAAAAGAGTGAAAGTACTGTCCAGTAGTACACTCATTATATGATGATACAGTAGTTTAAACTACAGCACATGCATTCTATCTAATAAATTTGAACTGATGAAGTAAAATCCATGCAATCCAGTGTAAAGAAGTTCTGCAGGAACATACAGTGACTTAACGGGTGTGCACATGTGTGCAGATCTAAGGATTTTCCTAAGCTGTTGCAGTAATCCATCATAAATGGAAGAAAGAGAGATGCAGCAGAATAGGCTGAAGAAAAAAGAAAGCAAAGCAGGAAGTCAAAATGGCTTTGTGGGGCAGATGCAACAGACAATTTAGGTCCCTAGCACACACCTATGATTTAGATGGTGATTATGTATTTAAATCTGATTCTCACACCCACACACCCTCCACTCTTCATTCTTTCCCTCAGAGTCCTCTTCATTCTTCTGAGGTTGATGAGAATTTTCCAAGTCTCAATGAACTGGATAATTTGATGCCTAGATTCAGGATCCAGAAGACATATATTTCTGCTAAAATATGTGACGTGACCAGTCTGGTAGGTATTCTCAAACCATTTGTGAAGCTCACATGGAGCACTGGGGTCCCTACAAATGAGGCAGCAAAGTTTTTACCAAATTCTGCAGAGGAGCTCCTGCCTGTGCTCTCTCTACATTATACCGTAAAAGTCAGTGCACTCACATATTGCCTTCTATTCGGGACCACGCTAACTACTACTTGAGAACATTGTTCTATTTTGCTAAATAATTCTTCCATGTGAAACACAAGAGTGATATGCACAACAGGCCTTAGAGACCACAAGTTTTTGCTCCTAGAGAAACACAAGTAGTAAACTACAAAAGATTCCTGATTCTTCATAGATTTTCTTCCTGACTTATTGATTCTTAAACTTTATACCTGCACACTTTCAATAAATGCAATGAAAAATATTTTTTACTTTTCTTCAGTCTCTGAATCAAATTTTATTACAGGTGGTGAAAGTAATTGGTATAAAAGCCTTTAAGCAGAGCAAATCACTGACCAAAGCCTTGTTCTTACTATACAAATGTACAGTAACCTACAGTACAAAAGATGGGCATCATCAGCTGTGCTTCTGGCCATATCTTAAAAAATATCCAAGTCCTGCCTACGTGTTTTTTAATGCAAGAGTTTAGAGTTGTGCTCTGAGAATTGCACCTCCACAGAATAAGGAGATCCTTCTGAAAGCCCAGAGCAGATTATGTCTGGGCTTCAGAAAGGGGAAACATTCAAAAACTGTCTATTCTCAGCGGTTCCTTTTCTAGCATTCCTACCACTCAGCTAGTTTCAGGCAGCTGCCTGTTGATTTTAGGCAATCACATTCTTAAAGTATTGCAGGTTTTGAATTTTGTTTTGGTGGACTCCATTGCCAGAAACACCGCAGAGGGAGACATGATGCCAATTCAATGTTCTGAATTCACCAAGAGAAATGGACTGAAAAACAGTAAAGTAACAGACATATCTAACTTTGGCCAGTGCAGATTCTGTATTCACCAGGGAAGCAGCTTAGAGCATGGGAGGGCCCACCTCCAGATGGTGAAGAACCTTCATCTTCTCTAGATTCACTAGTCATTTCCTGTAATTACTGCATTGAATAACCTTCTTGAAGCCAAAGAAGTTTTATCATTGATGCCAACAAAAGTAACTGCACAGTATAGCAAACTTTTGCTATCCGAATTATGATTAAGAGTTTCAGCCAAATTTAAAAGCCTTTCCAGTACTAAGTGTAAGAGAAAAACGTGTTTTTTCCAATCTTGTAAAACTAGCGAAAAAAGAAAATTAAGAATCTGATGATGTATATATGATTTATGCTTTCTTTAAGAAAAGATCTTGAGTTTCTAAAATGTCTCAGCAGTAGCAGTACAAATTTGCTTCTGTTACTGATTTATTCACAGGAAATGGCTTTAAAGCATAGCAACACACCACAGATAGGACAATTAGGTACCATATTATGGGCTCTCACATTAGGTTTTCCTCTAATATACCAAAAGAAGAATATTTTAAAAAAAAATTTCAGAAACCTACATCTCTTAACATCCGGAATAATAAACCGTCTTGCTACCTTTGCACAATCTGTAACTCCCCAGTATCTGCAGGAAATCCACAAGAAAAACCTCACTTACGCACATATTCACCACAGAAAAATCACGTGGTCGTTAAGGTGAAAATAACAACCGAAGCCCGATGCAGCTGGAATACATTTGAAATATAAAATGACAAAATAGCCTACTCCTCAGCATTATTTTTTTCTAGAAAAAGTTATATTTTATTGCATTTTATTATAAATATACAATCTATACACACAAACATACCATTAAAATAAATAAAAAGTCCCAAAATTTTACAATTATTTTAATGTGAATTTTAAAAATCATTGCAATGTAAAATGCATATCTTCTGGAAGAACTCAAATGTAATTTAGTCATTCTGGGATACTATAATCCTTTATGTCAATAGAAACCTTCTGTGCTTGTTCAAACTTGTCTACTCTCAAACTGCCTGAAACTGATGTTTGACCTTCAGGGTTTAAAATCTACACATATATCAATTTATATCCATTGTTGCACATTTTATAAAAACATGGCTAGATAGCTATCAAGAAAATCAATTACAACTTATTTTCATTCAATGCATACCTTATTAGGTGGTATCTTTAGACAAATATCCTTAGTCATACAAGGAGGTTTTACACTATGTTGACTTTGTTGAGTGCCACTGTACAATACCTCTGTCTTACAACATAAAATACTTCTGTCAGAGCTTTATAGCCAATATATGTACAAATAGCATGTAGTTAACTTCAGAAACATAAACTTCAGGCACTTTAGTTCTTAATTCTGAACAAAAGACTAGGGAGGGGTGAACCACTGCTGTCCAAATAAATCCAAAGAGGAATGTTTTCTGGGGTTTGAAAAGGTTACACTAAATTTGCTTGTTTGTTTTCTTTCAGTTTTATGCTCTGTGGCACTTCCTAGATTCAGACAGGAGCTCAACTACAGTGCTAAGAGAAGAGCTCTTCCACTGCTACTGTATTTCTGCTCTGATGAGAAACAGGAAATACCAGCAGTCTCATGAGAGTTCCTGTTCTCTGCAGATCTCCAGCTCAAATGGGGATCATTACACAAACCCATCTGAGCCTGAAAACTTTTTGAAATTGTGTGACACAAAAAATCCTAGCAGAATTCAGTAGCTTTATCATTTGAAGACACCCACAAATATGTAGTGAAACTATACTATTTATCTGACATGGCTACAACAAGCCTTAACTATTAATAAACATTGAATGGAAATATTTACAAGTCTATATGCAGATATTTAAAATATGCTTTAACAAATAAATAAAGATAAACATTTTAAAACAGTGTTTCATGTCTTTACTTTGCAATAACTTCAAGGGACTAGATTTTTCACAGGTGTCTTTTCATACCTTTTTTGAAAAGCGGAATCCTTCAAATATTACCATTAAGTATACAAAACCTTGGCCTCTGTGAACTGCAGTTTCCAAATCCTTGATTAAAAGTTTCAAAACTCAAAAGGTATCCAACTTCAATTAACAACGAGAGAATTCATGAGCAGAGTGGCTACACTGGTGCCAAAAGTAGTGCTAGCAACAGCCAACAGCAGTTGCTTAGAGTATGAAAAAGACAAACAGAGTGATCCTTTCTCTAGAAAGGATTTTGGCAATCTAGTAAGGGACCTTCTGAGACAGAAGGCGTATTTGGGTCATTATGTTTACTGGCAATATGAATCTTAAATTTCATTTTGAAAACAATCATATTTTTGGCCTCAGGATCTTGAGGGGATGAATCCAACAACTTAACTATGCATTGTGTGAAAGAGTGTTTCCTTTGTTTTGCTTTCAGAGTTCCTGTGTTACAAAGTGCATAACGATTCCTTAAGCGCCTTCTCCGTGATTTTATTATGCTTCTTCCTCTCAACTCACCTCTGGTCTTTTTCACACCAGAGGGATCTCTCCTAACCTATTAACTCCCTGTGCTCCATACTCCTTACTATGCTTCATGCTTCTTACTTTTCCAATTTATATCCTAATACCTACTTTCTGTAATGAGGTAACTGTGACTGCAAGTAATGCTCAAAATGTGAGCATATCCTGGATTTATTTCGTGGTGTAATGACTCTGTTTATTTTATTCTCTGCTGCTTTCCTCATTCTTTTCTTGGCTTTGGCTAGTAATATGTGAACTAGTGTTTTCAGTGGCCTGCCCAAGGAGTCCAAGATGTCTTTCCTTCAAAGTATGCTCACTTACAATTTATTGCTTTGCAAACATAATTGAGGTTTCCCCCCACCCTTGTACCTTACCAATACTGAGACTCACAAGTAATCTTTTTACCCACTGCTAAGGATCACAAAGTCCTCTGGCAACTAGCCCTAGTTCTGGCCATCCTGAACGATTTTTGATTATTGGAAAATTTCTTCATATCCTTGTTCCTCCTCTGTTTTTAGTCTTCTTATGAATAGCTGGACAGTTTTCCAGCACATACTCTTGTGAGACTCCAATGGAAATCTTCCAACGCCATGAAAACTTACTCATATTTTGACCATTATCCTTGAAAGGATCTATTTTTATTTTCTCCTGCAGAAGTTTTGCCTTTTCAGAAACCATTGTGAAGGACTTTGTGAACACTTTTCTTTTTCTAAATACAAGTAGGTTTGACTCACTAGACCACCACCATCTGCATGCTGTTGACTCTTTCTAAGAAGCTCAACACATGAGCAGGAGTGGCTTCCCACTACAAAAGGGTTTTGGTGCTGGGTATTAGCTCTATTCATTATTCCAATTTATAAAGATTTGACTGGTAATGCTGGTAATGAAGACAGACGTAGAGTCTGTAAATTTCCAGAGCACTCAAGGATTTCTAAAGTGTGCTATCACATTTTCCTCCTTAACCTCCTCTGTGGATGTTCCCTGTACCATACAGACACAAACACATGTAGCCGACCAGGCCGAGGAGCCAAAAAGGAGAGCCAAATGAGAGAGCCAAAATGAGAGGCCAAAGAGAGAGGGCAAAAAGAGAGAGAGAGAGGGCAGAACCCTCTGACTTTATTTATATGTTCTTAGAAATCACTGTGGATTGGAAGTAGAAATTACCACTTCTTCAATCACACTGGTTAAAGCATCAATCTATCACAAGCTCCGCCTAGGAGAATGAAATGAAAACAACAAGGACAGTTAACAAAAACATAGATAGTTAGCAAAACATGAATAGCTAGCAAAAACCATGGCCATGTTTACAGCAGCATGTGTGAGAACGTATCACAGCAAAGAGAAACATTGAAAAACTGCAAAACTCAGGACAACACAAACCAGATACAGTAACTGCTGCAAGTGGCATGTTACACACAGTTCACTATTTTAATATCTGAGCTCTTTAGAAACTCTGGGGTGGCTCTGGTAAGGTGATTATTCTTACCATAATTTAAAAAAACCCCAATTTCTTTGAAATACAGTGATAGACTGGCACTAAAAAATACAAAAACAAAAACAAGAAAACCACAAACAAACAAAAAAAACCCACAAAAAACAAACCCACAAAAAACACACAAAACCCTACAGGTTTCCTACCTATGTAATCCTATAGATATTTTTACTTGTCTCCTACAGAGCTGCATCTTCCCATGGCTTTTTGATGGCACGCACACTAGGGACTGGATTTGGTATGGATAGCTTAGTAAAACTGTTTTCTATGACCACAAAACATGAAGATGAAAACTCTCACAAAAGCAGCTAGACTAGGTCTTAAGAGAATTATGTATCTTTAAGAAAAAGACTAAACTGGGCTTAGTCACTGACAAAAGAAGCTAACAGGGTGTGGAGAGCTGCAGTGAAGCAGCAAGTACAGGCAAAACTTCTATCCTGTCCTCAACCCACTGAAAGGTCCACTCAAGATACACAGCACTACCAGATCAATATATTTTTAAAGGAAGCTCCTTAAAATTCCTAAGATCTTTGTAATTGCAGCTGATGTTCAAATAATTTGATACCAAGATTTTTAGTCATAAAGAGGTTTTGGAGGAAGAATACAGAACATAGGAAACTACTTACCAAATCAGAAAAGCTAGTCAGAGTAGAAGCTGTGATTACTATTCTATTTGCAGTAGCACTGAGCTGATCTGCTGCAGATTCAGAATAAAAGATTATAGAAAAGTGCAAAAATTTACTTTCTTCTTAACTTTCTACATCTCATTTAGAAAGTTTTTTTGTATTCTTAGTTTATACTATCTTGAATCCTCATTAATTCTAGACTATTCTGTCTTGTGGAAATCCATTCTATGTAGTAAATTTCAATTCTGTTATTAAATTTACTTTAAATGTACCACCTTAAAATTCCATTAATATACCCTGGGGTTTATATTCTGAGACAAGATATACAAATATGTAACTATCTCACTTATCACTTTAATCTAAAATGTCTTAAATCTAATGAGTTTACATTCTAAATTTCAATCAATCATTATACATTTCATATCATTTTAATTTCACTGCATTTAGTTTTTAGCTTGGTTTTTTACAACAAGACATATTAATACAATGTGTTCTATGACAACTTGTATTCCCCAGAGATACTAATGAGTATGAGTTAGCATAGATTACAAAAAAGCTTCTGAACAGTTCTACTTCAGGGTTTTAAGGGTCCACTGTTTCCGATATTTTTGACCAGACTTAGAAAAACATAGAATCTGGATGATTGCTTCCAAATTAGACTATGGAAGTGTTCCACTCTCTGTAAGATTCTAAGCAGCATCTTTCCCTATTCTGTACTCTCCTACTGGTTCATTTCCTTAATTTTTCTCCTGTTCATGTTCACATTTGACATTGTTTCCACTCCACAAGCTTGCAGAATTTTACAATGCACTTTTTTTCTGTCACTGCACAAAAATACAACTCTAAAGACCTTTCTCTAACACTGTTACAGACTGTCATTTTAACAGCATAATTTGTCATCTGAATAATGTCCTTGGTGCAAGATGGCATTAGTGCATAGTGCACCAGTCTGTAACAAATCCTCTCTGGCAGTCCTGATAAGGTCCTTTCAGCTGCAGACTGTTCAGACTGTATTAGACACAGTCACATTAGGCCTGCATACTGTCAATATTCCCCTGACCCCTGTAGGCTATGGAACTGCAGTCTGGCTTCCCCTGCCTGCTCTAGAATATTTCCTGTACTTAGTTTTTCTGTGTGTCCCCTAGGCCAGACTTCCAGGCAAGGGTTGACAGAATACATGTCCTCCTTTCAGTCTCTGGGGACTCTGCTGTTGGGATTCATCCTTCAAGAA
Source organism: Pomatostomus ruficeps (assembly GCA_013400735.1). Taxonomy (NCBI): domain Eukaryota; kingdom Metazoa; phylum Chordata; class Aves; order Passeriformes; family Timaliidae; genus Pomatostomus; species Pomatostomus ruficeps. The sequence goes on from VYZT01002607.1 coordinate 45,210, forward strand.
CATGTGAGGCTGAGCCATCATGTGCATGAGCTTCTTTGTTGTAGATGGTTTTTAGATTAATTTTGGGCAGTTTTTCAGGTGAGATCATAGGACTCTTGGGAGACCAGAAATCCAGTTCAAACCCATCCTTAATACTGCCAAGAGTTTCTCCTCCATATCATGGGATCTGCCTTCTATGCAGCATACTTTCCTCTTTCCTGGCTGGCTCCACAAAGAGTCCCTATTATAATAAAAATATTATCTCTGTTTTTCTGCCTTTCCTAAGCTTCCTGCCTGAGATCTTCCCTGGGTAAGTCAACACAGGGTGTGACAGGCTTCTGCAATTGTGGCCCTGAGCATGGCACCCTCTGCAGCCCATCCACCTACTTACACAGCTGCTTGCAGGTGGCCTCTTGGCTGGGCCAGGTCCCACAGGGAGTAGCTGACATCGTGCTGTACCTCGGCTGACTCCAACATTGCCTTTGGAGGTGTGCTGTCCTTAATGGCCAAACACGCTGTGCTGAGGGCAGCTGTCAAAAGACAGCCTAGTTAAACCTTTTAGCTGCCCCCTCACCCATCCACTGGAACTTGCCAGCAGTTCGGTTTGTAGGACTCTGCATTAGATCGTCATTTCTTTGTCTTCCTTTCTGGGGGATTTCCACATTCAAACCACTGTCCCCAGCAGAGCTTTTGGAGAGGACTGACTTCATGAACGATGTGGCTACCTCATTGTTGTAAATCAGGACAATTCAAGCTTTTTCATCACCGTAGGCAAAACTGAGCATAAAGGAGGCAAAGTAACTGCCTTAGGCTCCATAGCCCATCCTGTCACCACTCTGTGAGTCCACTGGCAGCACAACCTCTCCTTCAGCTGCAGGAGGTGGAGATGAGTACCATGCAGAATGGGGCTGAGCACACACTTTGCAGGGCTACCAGCACCATTAACGTGGATTTTGCTCTGGCTACTCAGTGAGAACCTTGTCTAGGAGAACTGCTCTGCTGTTGTTATTGCCACACTGAAGTAACATTGCTACAGTGTTGAACTGCAACAACTGCAGCTCAAGATGAGTCTCCCTCCCAGTCTTTTCTCTAAGGAATGATTTGGCCACTTCTCTTTGTCTCTGCAGACACCAACTCTAGTTTGACCATGCTTACACCCAGCCACAGTTTCAATGTCCTCCCATCTGCTTCTGAGAGACTGAAGCTGGATGATCCTGCACTGTCTCTATCTGACAAAGGAGTCTGACAGCATCCAGCTGAGTCCACACACACAAAAATGTTCTTGATCCACAAGAAGCAGTTCCCCCCAAATTGCAAGAGCACTTCTTACAACAGATAAAATGTAAAATCCAGAGCTAAAAGCAACAACACAGTGGGGATAATGTTATTATTTTATTTAGTAAGTAGATGATACTATACTGTGTATTACTAATACCGCAATGAACTGAGCAGTAGGCAAAATACGTGCTTAGGTAGAAAAGAGTAGATTTTGGAATTTAAATACATAATCTGTAAACCTGAATTTTAGTCCCTGGAACCCTTTCCCAAAGCTGAAGAGAGCTAATCACAGTGGCTTCAAGTTTTAGTTTCTTGTCTTTGTTGGTTTTTTTTTTTTTGGTCAAGGATATTTTTTAAATTTATAATAAAACCATAAAAGTTGGATGGCGAAGAATAAAATATCAGTCTCAGTCTACAGACCCTCTCAAGACTCCACATTTTTTGCCTCTAAAAATACCTATTTATGATAATCTTCTGTGTTACACTGTGATCAAGGGACAATAATGACAGAAAACAAAAACGTGTAGGCACTATTATCTGTAATTTATTTAGTGGATCCAAGTAATAAGAAAAAAGATGTGAGCTGCTGCTTCCTTATCTTTTTTATATCAACCCACTTTCTGTCAGAAGGCTAAATTTTGTGGGAAAGCATTAAAAGCAATTTTGCAAAAGGTCATAATTTCAGCACCAGCTAGCTTTTCCTAACTAATCTTGGGAACTCTTCAGTAAATTATAATATCCATTAGATGATATCTCTCTATTAATAGATACAAAAAATCTCCTGCTTTTCCTAATATGTGTGTACCACACATGGAAGTAATTTCCTGTTACAGTATTATCTGGACTGTGAAAAAGAAGACATTCACTTCCAGAAGGCCTGACTGACAACTTTTCTTGTATTTTCCAGCAGGCCTGAATACATGATACAGAAGCTCTGAGTAACAGACCTTTTACATTCTATTTATTATCCCTTTAATAGGGACAGGTCTGTAGCATGATGAGACACATTAGTGTGGTCATATCTGTATTCCCCTAGCATAAGACAAGCATTATTTTCCACTGCAACTTATATGTTAACAGACATCATTTTCATTCGTGAAAAGAATTTTTGGTAATGAATGTTAGCTATTTAATATATGTACAGGCTTTACATTTTGTAAATACAATTATTCTAGTTCGCAAACAAAAGCTAAACAACTAAACTGATGTAGTTTAAAACCAGAGAGTCAGCCAGAAATAGATTGGGGAATTCTGATACATTTCATGCTGCCGTGATTTTAAAAACTGTCGGCCTTTAGGATCAGGTTGTGTCTTCTGGGCTTTTTGTCCAATAATATTTAAGAGAAACCAAAACTCAGAGATTAATAAAATAAATTAAGCTCAGAGTATTGCACTTTCAGAAAAAAACGTGTAGAATAAAACCTTACATTTCCAGGAGGGAATTTACATAGTACAAGACACAAAATGGTTGAAAATAGTGTTATAATCACATTTAATAAGGATTTATTTACACAGAATAAGGTACCTGAAAGACTTTATAAAAACACACAGCAGAATAAACAGTAATTATTCTGGGAAAAGAGAGGAGGTGGATAGTCCTGACCATGCTCCCCTGTGCTCCTGCTGGCTTGGCTGTGTGTGCCAGGTGAGGGGGTTGCAACGCTGCAGCTGCAGAGCCTGGCTGCAGGTGCAGTTCCACGGACAGACCTGTATGTGGGCTGGAAGACCCTACTTGCCTGCATGGAGGAGGCAGGCAGAACAAGGTGCCTCATGGAACAAAGCGCTTCATTCACACATAATGCTACTAACACGGCATGTAGCCACAGTAAATACACCAGCAAAGCACGCCTGGCGTAAACCTGGATGAGATGATGCTTGTGCCTAGCAGAGAAAAGCAAATAGTGACAATAAAGTCCTACATATAACCTTAAAAGAAGGATACAGTTTGGAAAGAAAGAAAATGAGAGAGATATTTCTAACTGTAAAGAACGGGATTTTATGCACTTAATCACTTAATAGTAAAGAGCTGAAGAAATACTTAATGGAGTTAAATAAAGCACTACGGTCTCTTCTGTGAGTATTCTTATTAATTACTAAATGGCATATAAATGGGAAAAGATGTCATTGGGGTGCTTTCAGAAATCACCAAATGTGCTAAGTCTAGGACACGCAGTCTGTCTATAAATTAATTACAAGCAGGCTGCATCACATTCTTTCTCATAAACTTGCACATTACAGAGCCAAATTTAGGTTAATTGTGAAGTTGGAGACAAATGCAAAAGGATTTCAGCTGCTGAGAAATTTTTTGCTTTACTAAAAAAAACCTCAGAAAAAAACAGAAGAAAAAAAAAGAGAAGAAAAAAAAGAAGCATCTCCAGAGGTTTACTGCTAGCTTAGTTTCTGGTTTGTGTCAACTTGTTTATATCAGCTGCTGATTTGCGTCACTGGCTTGGCTTTGTGGTTGTATCTGGGGCCTGACGGACACCCTGGTGCATTAAGAAATTCACCACAACAGTACAGCATGTTAAGATCAGATAGCACGGCCTAATGTTTTGTTTTCTTAAGCACACACACACCACACATAACCCTACTAAGAAGTTACTGTAGGCAGCTAAGAGAGGTGAACTATAGGTTTGATGTAAACCAGCTTTAAATTCAGATAATAGGAAAATGTCCATGGAGCACTAAAAAAGTGCAGACTACATATTTTTAAGGCTACCAAAAATTGTACATCTATTTTTTTTAAGAGTTTGTATTTCTAGGAATGAAAATACCTTATACGTCTTCATTTGCTCTAAGTTTTCAGTAGAGGCATCTTGAGCCACTGCATGTTTCCTGTGTTGTGCAGGGAAATTTTTTATTTTGAGATGTAAAACATCATTTTAACTGTGGCTTTAATTAGCTCACCAGAAATTTTTAAAAGTAAATCCCGAATATTTAAGCTTGAACATCTGACCATTTGCAATATTGACCACAACATAACTTAGATGCTCTGCCTAAACCACATGTATTTTAAAATACATTTACAGTACATAGGGTGCCCATACAGAAGTCCAAGTTACATTTTAAGCTTCGTGCCTGCAATTAGATGTCACATGTTCACACATACAGAACTGCCCAATTAAAATGCCTGTCTGTCTAACTGAACACCGTAGAAATGATGCCTTCCTGATATTCCAGTTGCATATACCTGAAAACACTGATCAGGCACTACTGAGGGCAGTCTGAAGGCAGACCTCAATAAAGCTAATAACCTTTCACTTAAGCTGAAGTTCTGCTTCACATTTTTTGTTCAAGCTTCCAGAAAAAAGCCTTACAATTCTGTCCATGTTTGTGGTAGTTCATAGAAGGTCTAGTGAATAAACAAATAAATACACCTTAACAGACACATTTCATAAGACAAAATAAAATGTTTTCAAACCCATGCTTGCTTTAGGCAAACTTCCTATAAGAAACACTGAAAGCAGCTCCAAGAACCTCAAAATATTCCACAAGCATGTTCCTGAAAATAAACATGGGTTTTTTGCTTAAACATGACAAATTTGATCAAATTTTGTTAAGATATTAAAATTACTTCCAGTAAAAATACTACAGTTAAAATCTTTCGACCGATATGTTTTACTTCTCTTTTTCTTTCTGAAAATTTCAAAATACTTGGCTTTTACCCAATTTGAAATGAAGTCAGATTTTTAAATCTTGAATTCTTGACTGAAGCAGAATGATTATCCCTTAGGTTGTATTGATAATATATGATATTTTAGATTGAGGAGCTGCCATTCTAGAGACTACACAACGCAAAAAAAAAAAAAAAAAAGTTGCAAAGAAGAATAATTCCATTTTTAAACAATGGGTCCAAGAACAATCCACACACACAAAAAAAGCACATCTTAGTCTGTATAGTCTAGAGCTATTTTTCAGAAGTGTATGGTTCATTACATCAGAATGTGATAACAGAAATGGTGCTGCAGCCTGCACAGAAAATGGAACCGAATATCACAAGAGATGCTGCAGCAGCTCTACACTTCACAAAAGATTCTAATGCAGGAGTAACTCCATTAGCAGTGAGTATAATTTCCTGGAGGGATGTGCAGTATTGCCCGTAAGAAGTAAGAAGCTGACTTCCCTATCTGTCTGAGTACACAATGCCCATTCTCATCCTGACAAACTTCCCCCTTCTCCCCCTCTCCTTGCGTTAACACAAAGCACCATATTGCATCCTGACTGACAAAGTATTCACCTACAGTCATCACTTGTGATAGATACTTTTTTCAAGAGGAGATGGAACATATGGTATCAAAGAGAAATTTATCACTTGGCAGCTTGGCTTGCCATGTTTGACCTGCATTTTGAAGTAAATAGCAGATTCTGTACAGAATTGTTATGATTTACTCCTTCAGAAGTACAATAAAACTGCAAAAACTAGGGACAGTTTTCACAGGGTCTTTATTAGTAATCCCTGTTAAAACATAGCTGAAAGTAGCAAAGGACTTTTGATTTAATTCAACAGCTTTTATAAATATTATCTCATCTTTTTCTATATCAGCACTCCTCTGTTCTGGAACTGGGAGATTCCAGAAACATTGTGAAGTGTTAACAGAGCTGGTGGAATCTGCCACACCAGCTGGAAGAGGCACACTGAGGATCTGGTGAGTAGGAATGAGCCAGAAATTTAGCCAGAATAGGTCTGTGGTTTCAGGGTTGTGCCACAGACTTTGGGCTTTAAGGAATTCTGGTCCTGCTGGTTCCAGCATAGGAGGGAAGAACAACGAAGAACAATAAGGAGCAATTTGGCCATGGTTTGGTGTATGAAGACTGTGCTGAAGATAGCGGAACACCCTGGATGCCCAACTCCAGAGCAGGGAGAATGGAAAGAAGAACACAAAAGGGATGAGCAGTGGTCTTCAGTGGATTTGTGCACCAAAGAGTACCATCACCTCATCTACATGGGAGCTCCTTCCTCTGGGGGCCCCTCTGCTTCCACCACTACAATAAGTCAGGAGTTTTGCCTTCCCGATGTTCTCAGGTCTCTTTTGATTCAGCCATCCCAGAGAGTTCTCATGGTTCCCAAATTCCATCCTTTCAGGCCTCCTTAAAAATAGCAGAAGGGCCCCAAAGTATGCCACTAAGACAGTCAGAGAAATTTGGAAAGGAGGTTTTGCAAAAATATTTACCATGTGAACACCCTTCTGCTGGTCTTCATAGGAATTGAACTAAGTGACCAAGGGGGAAATCTGAAACCAAAGTTTCTAACTGAACCCACAATTAAATAGAAAATCAACATGCCCTGCCTGTAATGACAACTGAAAAACTATGTCAAAAGCGCTAGCCTTCAGTGTCTTTATAGCTTTACAATCATTTTTTCCAATTTGTTTAAGTGCATACTAATTGAATAAGATACACAGATATGCACTCTCTGGTGCTCTGCTGACATCCTAAACTAACTCTCTTAGTTCAGAGGTTTGACTAACTCCTTATTGTCAATTCTGGCTATTAGTCACTTACTTTGATGTAGCAAACTTGGAAAATAAGAAGTTAACTCAGTCCTTTAGTCCAACCTTTCTAGCCGAAAGCATAAGAAAATTAAAATTTGGCCGTAATACTTACATTTTATTTCTTCAGACACTTCAGCATTGAGAAATAATTATTGTAGGAAAAAAGTGTATATGTTTTGTTGGGTTTTTTTTTAATAGACAAGTAACTACTTTTGAAGTAAACAACTGTAAATTACAGTGTATATCATGTTTGAGTCTTATCACTTCATTTTTCACACTCCCAATTTTATGTAACTGACATGGTAAGAATGGGTGAGGCAGAGTTAGTACAGTTATATAACGTGATAGAGAAGCTGCTGTGGAGCTTTACTATACCATGGCAGACGTAGCTACAGCAACATAGGGGAAAGTCATTCTCAGCCTGAGAAAGTCACTGCTTTTCACCAGTGAAAGCTGCTCTGATGGCAGGTGAAAACCCACTTCAGTGCTTGCAGGTACATGGACTGGCCATAAAAAGGAATATTAGATATTGTTCAGAAGAGACTCCTGAGAATAACACTACAAAGAGAATCAGATAACTTCAAAGGGAACTAACAAAATTTTCACCCAACACAATGAATGTCACAGATTTAAGTGTACAGATTTAAAAAGGTGAAGGAGAGTAAAAAAGATGCAGTATCCCCTCCTTCATTTCAAAGAGTTGAAAGTGAGGGAGAGGTTGTCGACATACCATATTAAAAAAAATTCTTCCATGAGAAATGTCTAGCCATATGTACAGGGACAGTATGAATGTAGATGAGACACTGAGAATATGACGAAAAATACAGTTTTGCTAAACAGCCTGTCAAAGGCTTGGCATCCTTTGGGATATTTGTCCAAAATTTCATGTTTTGAAGCTGTTGCAAATCAGAGAGAATAGTTTTGTGAGAAATATGTAAACAGGTCAGTAAGACACTCATCATGAATGGATAACTCATTTTAAGACAGTGTCAAATGCTGTAATGAAGTTATTGCTCAACTTACATATATAACTGGTGCCAGTATCACTGAATAAAACCACAATTAATATATTACAATATCCAGCTACTGGCTTGGTGACCACTTCAGGTCAAAGATTCAATCTGCTTTCTCCTTACAGTTTAACAGAACACAGGTTTGAGGCTCAGAAAATCTGAGGTTTTTTCCTCAGTCTGCCAAGTGACCTTTGACAAATCACTTCAGTGTGCCACAGTTTCCCTATAAATTAAATAAAGAACAATACTTGTAATTCTTAGCAAAGTACTTTCAAATCAACTGATCAAACTTTAGAAACTGTACAACTGCCATTACTTGTGTATGTTTATTTGAATGCACCACTTGGCATGATAATATTAACAAGGCCACCATTTCTGTGTAAACACATACATGCTCTTACCCAAATTCTTAAGTTAATGAATACATTCATGTATGTTATCGCAGTTGTCTTTCTGGCACCTTTATAAAATTCATGAATGATGCAGAGTAAGCTGCTCTCCTCCACTATTTTTCAAGTCATCAGTATTTCTCAAGTTAATGTTCATTTAAACTAGTTTCCTGCACACAGAGGTAAGGGGTCTAGCAGAGAAATACTGGTATAGCTACAACAGGCTATTTAAAATGCTAGCCCTTTACCTACCCCTCTCTCATCCCTGCTGGAGGCCTAGCAGACTTGGTAAATAGCACTTTTAGACACATGCACTTTTCAACTGCTGCTGTGCATAATCCATCAATTTAGCATGAATTCCCCTTCCCTGATGTCAAAGCCAAGCCTCCAGGCTGAATCTGAACAGTCAATACCTTCTTTTTCTGTGAACTTGCAAGAAGAGATTAAGGGAAAGCTAAGGTACAACCTGTAAATACTCTGATGTTCATCAGTGAGTTTACTGGCTCATTATTTTTAATTTCCATTGGTTCATAGCATACTCATATTATGACAAGATAACCCAGGCTGAAATGGACCTCAGGAAATTTCTACTCCAATCTTCTGCTCAAAGCAGGATCAACTGTAAGGTCAGACAAGGTTTCTTAGGGCTTTATCTATACAGGCCATGGGGAAGACGTGGCCCCACTGGGTAAATTATTCCAGTGTTTGATTGTCCTCATGATAAAAAAGTTTTTTCTTACATCCATTCTGCACCTCACTTGCTTCAGTTTACACCTTCTGTCTTAGGTCCTCCACCACACAGAATTGTGAAAGGATCTGTCTCCATTTCCTTGATAATTTGATTGACAAGGGCAAGGCTGCTGTTTGGTCTCCCCAAAGCTTTCTCTCTTGCAGACTGAACAAGCCAAATTCCTTCAGCCTCTCTGCAAAGCAAGTGCTTCAGCTTCCTGACCACCTGGGTTGCCTTCTGCTGAACTTGCTCAAGTTTATTAATGTCTCTCCTAAAACAGAAGGGCCTGAAACTGGACATTGCTTTCCAGTTTTCATTTTTTGACTAGAGATCTCATGAGTACTGAGCAAAGAAGGCTAGTTACTGTTCTTGAGCCTGTTAGCATAGCTCAGGAAGCTGTTTTTCTTTACTGCCAGGGCATGCTGTTGGCTCATGTGCAGCTTGCTGTCTGACAATACTCCCTTGGTCTTTTTTGCAGAGTCCTTTTACGATCTGTGTCTAGTAGTTCCTACTGCCCATAGCAGGCCTTATGCTCATAAAGTCCAAATTCCTGTCAATGACATCAGCTGTGCAACCAGACATTGACTCGTGAAATCCATCTGCTGCTCTCCAAGCCTTACCTCTGCACTGGCAAGACCCAACATAACACCACCTAGGTCTCCATAACTTTGGCCCTCATTCCCACAGCTGTCCAGTCATTCCTGATATGTTCAAGGTGCCTGCTCCAGATGTATTGGTGCTGCCAATGTACTTAAGCAGCAAGAGAAATAGCACATGGGTTGGACAAGCCTTGGCAGTTTCTTTGCAGCATGCTGGATCTGAGTTCCCAGCAAGAACCAGACTTCTTAGACTGGTGCTTGCTGGGAACTCAATATGCTTATTCAACTTCTTAGTTGGATAATCATATTGAGCCTTCTGTACCCTAGAGGTGAGTCCTATGCTACTGTCAGTTATGGCTTCCCCTTGGTGCTAATGCATGGCTTACCAGGAGGCTGTGTCGCTCCCCCAAGGATGGCTGTCTCTACCTTGCCTGCTACCAGGACACTGAACCAGTTCTGCAACTGCAGGTCTGCAATTCTCCCCTCACTAGGAGTCACAAGATTCCTGTTTGTCCCAGACTGGGGCTTTCCACCTGACTCCCACAACTGACTGTGGTCTCTGGCTGTTGTCCCTTTGTGAGGTTACAGGTTTGGGCTTTCCCATCCACAGGATGTCTGTGAAGATGCCATGTGTACTCCCTGCTGCCATGCAGTTTGTCCCCTTGCTCCCACAGCTCCCTGTCTTGGCAAAAGATTTCCCCATTTAGTGCACACCTTGTGCAGACAAGGAAACTTTTCTCCTGCTCCAGCCTTGGGGAGACACACCAGCTGTGCTCTGCAGTCTGAGATCTGAAAAGCTTTATCCTCCCACTGGAGCTGTGACTTGAACAGAGGCTTCTGCTGTGCCAGGGGTAGCTACTCTGGTGCTGGGAACTGTGCCCTGTGGTGCAACACTGCTGCTAATGAGTCCCATATGGCCTTCTGCAGATATTTGGCCCCCTTCCATGTGCCTTTCTGAGCAAACTGCTGATTCTGAGAGCTGTGCCCTGGGACCTGTGCTCTGGGACTGCTAACATGAGCTGAATGGGTACTTGAATCTCTTATCAGGATCAATCTTCCCCAGCAGTAGAGGCTGGACCTGAGGACACCAGAAAAAAACATCCCAGAAGATCTAGAAGTGAAGTCCAAAGCAGCTTACCAAGCTGCAAGCACTGGAAGAGCCCAAGAAGTACCCCAGCTCCATGGCATGTTCCCAATCCCATGAATTGCCACTCTGAATGCCAAGTCCCTCTTTGAGGCTCCTAGTTACTGTGAAGTAACTAGGAGCTGCAAAGAGGGACTTGGCATTCAGAAGAACCAGAAGAAGAATTCTGTAACCTTGCTGTTACAGAATTAGCCTGGCTCCAGTGTGGGGTACCTTCTCATGAGGCTAGAAGTCCACTTGGACAGCAACGTGCTCATGAACTCAATTCCCCTGTCTGCACTGCCCTCACAGCAGCTGAAAGCCAAGCACAGGCAACTGTCTCTTCATGATGAAACTATTGCATCACCCTCACTGGTTGTGTCCCTTCTCGCAAATCAAGTCTGGCAAAGCACCCCTAAAGCATTGGTCAGTTGTGGAGGCCATCACCACATATCCACGTCACATCCACAGCAACTGGAAACCCACCACAGGCATAGAATCATAGAATCCTGCATTTGGAAAGGACTTTCAAGATGACTGAGTCCAACCATTAACCCAGCACTGCCAACTCCAGTACTAGCCATGTCCCTAAGCACCTCACCTGCAGGTCTCTTAAATACCTCTGGGGATGGAGACTCAAACAACCACTTCCCCAGGCAGCCTGCTCCAAAGCTTCACAGCCCCTTTGGTGAAGAAATCTGCACCTCACCAAGGTCCTCCACCAAGAGTCTCTGCTAATGAGATCATGAAACTGCTCAAACATACTCTGAGCAAGCCTCACTTAGCTCATAGCTACAGCTGTCCTTGTGACATCCAAAAACTGATAGGATTCCTGTAGAAGTCATCACTTGATGTTTATGACAGATTCATATTTTCTACTTTCCAGCAGCAGTTGGTTTTAAAGAGCCTATATGTTATTGTTAGCACAATAACAATTGTGTTAATAATACCATATAGGTGTATCATTCTTAAATGTGTGTCATTCTTAAATTCCTAAGACGTCTTTTGTTGTCCTGAGTTTTGCAGTTCGTCAATGTTTCTCTTTGCTGTAGTACTTCCTCACTCATGCTGTTGTAAACATAGCCATGTTTTTGCTAACTGTCCTTGTTGTTTTCATTCCATTCTCCTAGGCGGAGACATGTGATAGATTTTTCCTTTGACCAGTGTGATTGAGAGGTGGTAATTTCTACCTCCAATCCACGGTGACTTCTAAGAACATATAAATAAAGGTCAGAGGGTTCTGCCCTCTTCTTTTTGGCTCTCTCTCTTTTGGCTCCTCGACCTGGTTTGGCTACGTGTGTTTTCTTTGTGTCCATACAGTGCGACAGTCTTTAGTGGAGAGTGTAAGGATCTAGATATTGCCAATCTTAATAATTATTATGTTACTCAAAAGAAAAGTTTCTCAAAGACAGTAAGTTTCTTAAAATACCACTTTTGCTCTCTATGGACTTAAAAATTATCTCAGCCACCCATAGAAAAAATTGTTATAAAAGAAGATGAGTTATATATTTAAGGTTATATCATGTCCTTTCAGTATGCATATACTGCTCCCACTGCAATGAAAAGGTTGCCTGCACACTGATGGGTAGACTTTGGCTAAAAGACTGACACCCTGTTTAGACTGAGACAGATATTGTCAGAAGTGATAGGGTAAAAATGTGACCAAATATTTTTCTTGTATCTTTTTACAGTGCTCACATAATTCTCTGGGCAAAAGGGTCAAAACAAAATAAAACTCAACATTTCAAAGCTCTGCTCATAAAATAAAATAAATGCCAATACTCCTAGATTGTAACAAACTACTATGAGATGGAGGAAATATTGTAAGAAAAGTATTTCTAATCCAGAATGCCAAATAGACTCTCACATACGATAAGAAGGAAAAAAGGCTTTAAATACAAGAAGAATCTGGTTTAAAATGAAGTAGAATAATAAATTGAACATTTAATAATAAAGAAAGGCCTAGGATTAACTAAACTATGTCATGTGAAAGGTTATGAAAAGACAGTGAAAGAGAAACAGTGTTTGACAGGGGCATATACAGTTCTCATTATATTGATATAATTTGTACGTATATCAGAGACAATGTGGATCATTGTATATAGCAGAATTCATAAGTAATAAGAAAAGCTCCAGAAAAATGAGAAGCACTGATTCACCATTACCATACCACCAGCCCTCTGACTTCACAGGTAGGCATTGCCTTATCTAGTTTACATTGGCAAAAATCTGTGTGCGAAGACTGGACTCATATTCTTTGCATACCATCAGGAGGCACATCTGGAGCCATGAATTGCCCATGACAGATAAAACCATTGCCACAGCATTCTCTCAGATTCAATTTCAGAATTCAGAATCCAGATGTAGTTTCAGAATAAACTGAAGCCTCAATTTGCAAAAAAATTACTTCCTTAAAACAGGGGAGTTGTCCCAGACAACAGAAGCAGTGAAGATTTACTATCTACTTCTTGCCACTAAAGATTTAAAACCTTGAATTTAAACATCCAACATTTTTGAATATACTAATCTGACATACTGTCTCCAATGCAGAATATCTGGGATTTTAGTGGGGTTTTAGCTCTTCACACATGAGTACCATCTAGACATTTTGTCCCAATGTGGGATGAAAAATATTACCAAATCTTGAAATTTTTCGTGGAACTGAAATTAGGTTTGCCAGTTTGCACTTGTTAGCACAAAAGCCGTTTCAAAAGGAAATACAACTATTTGATGCAAGTAGGGGGAAGAACACATCTTTTAGAACACAAAGGGCTAAAGTAAACTTCAGCTGTTGTTTTTAACAACAAACAAATATTTCCGTAGTCACAGGGAGTGAGCCCAAGAGGCCTGAGCACTGTTTGCACGTACTGAGCTCAGAAGTGCATTGGGCTGCGGAACTTGGAACCACTCCTGTTGGGGGTTCATTGCATAGCAAAATGTAGGAAGGAAGAAGCTCTGTGAAGGTCCATCTTACATCTCCAAAGTCACCATCATGAAAAGTGAAAACCTTTGAGGTTTCTCAAACTTCAAGTGTGTAAAAGATACTTATCTAATGGAACCTGAGCTGCTTGTTGAATTTAAGGAGATTCATGGGGCAATGCTGCACAAACTGAACTGTTGGAAACATTTGTACTTAGCAGCTGTATTGGCTGTTAACCTGGGAGCACAGCAGCAGTTGTACCCTGTCTGTCTTGAGCAGTGTGCCTGGGCCACGCTCACGTGCTAACACACAGCTGTGGCTCAGGAGAAGGAGAGGATGCCTTTGCCAGCACCCTGAGTGCTCTGAGAAGGCCTAATAGCCATGATTTGCCTCACCTGGGGACTTCTCACATGTCCTCTGCCCATTGGCCCAGGAGCCCCAGCTAAGCTGAGGCTCTGCCAGGTGATCTGGACTGGCTCTGCCTGATCCTCCTCCCTGCCTGCCTGGAGCTGTCAGATGGTACGTGTTTTTAACCACACAGTCCCCCTGTATTTTGTATATACCTGAAAAAATTAAATGTAAAACTTGAAAATGGAAGTCTTGTAATGTACCACACTACGAGCCTTTTAGGATGATTTTGTCAAGAAGAAACTTATGTGTGTATTGAGAAATTTGTGCTGATAAAGGTCAGTATATTAAGAGTACCACTAATTTAATAACACGGCACCATGAGACTTCAGTAAAACCTGCCATGTTTTCTTAGTTTGTGGGCTGTAAAGTTTCTTAGTAATTTAAACTTTTAGCATCAGTACAATAAAACATTATTTGATATTGCTACTGTACCTGGTTATTAAAGCACATTACAAAATATTAATGACCAGCTTTTCCTTTCACCTAGTGAAACTGTTACTGCACATAGCACTACATAGAAGATGACAAAAACTTTTTTTTAAAAAAAAAAAAGCAACCTTAGTAAATAATTTTAAAGTTACTTTTCCTACCTGAGATCCTGAGAATGGACCAAAACACCTTATCTGCAGAAGAAAAAATATGAAGCAAAATACCTGGTGCTTTCAATTTCCTCCCCAAAATCATTCAAAATAAGAAGTACTAATCATTAAAAATCAGAAATCAAGTACTATTGTACCTGGTTAATTTTCAGTTCTTAGGTTCAATTGTATAATCACTACAGATAGAAAGACATGACTAATCTTGTGGTTCTGAAACTGTTTGTAAGTACCAGTGGGCATAAAGGATGACCTTCCATTTTTCTTCTGCACCAGTTATTTTTCCCATGAGCTATAGAGCTTCAAGCTATAAAATCTAGTTCTAGGTGTTCATAGCAAAAATTTAGCATCTGCTTGACAAATTTGAGAATGAAATTTTGCAGAGAAGCGACTTGTTAACTTAAGACAACAAAATATGGGGTAAGTGTTAACAGCATGTATCCTCTGCTGTTTGTGTTTACTTTAAATGGGCAGCACTGGAGTTCAGTTAGTACAAATATACTCAAGGTAACCTATGGTGGTATGAACTAATTCTGCTTTTCTGGCACTATTCAAAATGAGAGTTCTATTGCATTATGGAAATGTGGAGAGTAGGTCTAACTTTGCTTATCAAAATCAGCATACAGTTCCTTGAGAACAAAGAATCCCAAACACTACATGAAATAGTCTCTAAAAGTCAGATTTAGCATGTAGCTGGAGGCATTGTTCCCAGTGAAGCACAGGACTGAAAAGAAGGTTTTCTGCTAGAGCCTGGAAGGCTGGGCAGGAGGCTGGAGCTGGCAAATGGGCTTTGGCTCACAGTTCATCTGGAGCAGTGTATGCACTGTTGGCCTGCAGTTAAGGCCAAAATTCAGGTCTGATTGTGTCAGGGTTTGAATTAATGACAGTAAGGACTGAAGACCTATGTTTATCCTGGAAATTGCAAGGTACCTGGTTCTGATGCAAGCAGCAGCAATGAAAGATTCATGGTAGATTATTTGGTATATGGTGGTCACTAGGTTGTAGATAGCTAAAATGAGAGTTATGTTTAGGATTTAGGGCAGAAGAGCTATAAGAGTTTGCTTTGCCTCACCATGCATGGTTTAAGTCTCTGTAGCAGTTTTCCCATTTCCTTTTAATAAAATACTTGAGAGCTGATCTTTTTCTTTTACCAGTAAGACTGCAAAGTTGTCCAAATATGAGGATCATGAGAGTAAATACATCACTACTGTACCTTAGGAAACAGATAAGAAGAAAGCTTCATAAATCTGTTTTATGAAGCCTTTACAAAATCAAACAATGGGTGAGTTTACATCTGTAAACCATTTTTTTAAAAAGTTCAAGGTGATATGAAAACTGATATGAAAAATTTAACAAATAACTGCAGCAAGCAGGTTAGGATTGGATTGATTCACCACTGTTAGTTAGTATTCAGTATCAATGAAGACCTAGTCCCACTTCATACTCAGTATGTGCAGAAACAAAGTCATTATGACTGTTTTTAAGCTGAAAATATTTCGTCTCTGCATTAAATCTGCAACATTTTACCCAAGGTGCTAGTTTTTCTTGGTTTGCCCCAGAACAAGAAAGATGGGGTAAAAAAACCAGCTCAAAACAAACCTAAACCCAGAGAAAAAACCAGAAAAATCAGACGACTTTCATCACCTTATAGAATGTCTGCTAATTTCTGCCTACAGTACAGTATAGGTGTCTATCATAAGACACTATAAAAGAACAGTTTCACTTAAACTTTTACTCAACTTTTCCATTTAATGCATTTTGAAAGTAATAAGTGGAAATTAGTATGATAATCACAAGGAAACGGGAAACAAATTTATTCAGGAACTTGATCAACACACTTTTGTTCAGAAAATAATAATGCAGCACTTGAGGAGAAGGGTTGGCATTTAAACAAAAGCTGGATGCACATGAAACAATGTTTTAAATTTGTAAAAAGGTGACAATCCTTTTTGCCTGACTGTCACACATAGAAGTTGGAAATAAATTGCTTTTTTAAACTAAAAGACATTGTCTTTTTTAATTATTGCTCATACAGAACTCTAGGTACACAAGACCAGCAATATTGTTTTCTTAACTTAGACCATCTCCTACTTCTTTTGAAAAGGATTGTTACCTTTCTGATTTTTAGCTTCCATTCAGAATATAACATTCAGATAAAATTTATTTGTTTTAAAAGAAGTATTAGCTTGCTTTTGGTTTTGGTTTTTTAGGGGAGGGGGTGGGGGTTTTGTTGTTTGTTTGTGGAGTTTGTGGGGGTTTTGTTTGTTGTTTTTGTTTGTTTGTCCGGTTAGTTGTTTTTCCATCATCCATTTTAGTACTGGATAGAGCTGTACAAACTTGTCATAAAGTAAAAAAAAAAAATCCTGATCTCATTCCCTTGAGAAAAGGAATGCATAGAGAATCCAAGCTGACAATAACGCTCTACAAACAGTAAATTTAAGCATATTGTATTCAGTTTCTGTAAAAACTCTAACAATTTTTAACAGAAACCACATAAGAAATGCTGGCTTAGTATTCTCCCTGCTCAAAAGGAAACTTGGCTCTTTATAGATTTTTGTGAACTCAGTTTACAACCCCATGTGTGTATTATGTGTCAAATGTGAAAGGCAAGGCTACTGCAAAACTGACAGAGTTAAAAGCCTTTGTGTAATCCTTGTATAGGGAGTGAGAGTGAACTACAACCACGAAAATGTTCTCTCACTGTTCTGAAGGATATCTTTACTAAGGAGATGTTGTAAGGGTTCAGGTTAGACCTTTCTTCATCTCCCCAGTGCTATGTGAACATCGAAACCAGGACCAACTGCAAATTACTCTTCCTCCTGTTAGTCCATTCTTGGATCTTTTCACTCCTCAGGGAGGTCCTGAGGTTCTCATAAACAATTTTCACACAGTTAAAACACCCACCTTACTTCTAGACCTTTCCTAGCCTCAGAGAATACTACATGAATACTCTGATTTCTCCTTTCAGAAAACAATCACTCATTTCCTGTTTCCTGAAGAAAACTTGTGTTCTCCAGTCTCCACAATGCCATCCTTCACAAGGAAAAGTGAAAGAACGTCTGAATATTTATGGACAGAAAAAAAATTCCTTTTTGTTTTGGAAAATCCACTTTTCCTTAGCTTCTTTTCTCTGAAAAATGTATGTTTGTTCATTAACTTGTCAGTCTTATGCAGAGTATGAAAAGGACAAGCTAAGACAATCCCAGAATATCAGATCCTTTCTCCCTAGAGATAGATATTTACCCATACTCATTAAGAAGCTTCTTTCTCCAAATCTGGCACCCAGGTTGCTAGTAGTAACAAAGTACTTTCAGTTCACTTGAGATGTTCCCACCAGATTCTTTATGACTTCCCAACCTCTATAATGGCATGATGTTCTATGAGGAGTCAGGACTTGCTATTAATCCACCCTTGGGAGAATGCAACACCTACTATTTCTCACCATGCAATCAAACTAGGGACCAGAAAAGATGTGAGAGAATAGTAAGAATAAATTTATTTCAATACATTACAATGATTACATTATGAAGAATACATTACTACATTTGGAGAAAAACATAAAGAGAAATTACACACATAGTGCCCTTTGGATGCTCTGTTTGGAATGTCTCTTCTCTGGTTAGTTGGCAGAACCAAGACCTGAAACTAGTGGAAAATTTTTGCCATGATAGAAATTGTGACCCAGTTCATGAAAGAGCTGCATCCCCAGGCACAGCTTCCTTGAGTAAGAACTACTAAGAGAAGAAACAGTAAGAAAATCTACCTGAGTGTAAATACACCCTTGCATATTTCCTGTAATCTTTAATCCTGGTAGTTATTTTAATAAAGATAAATTTCAACTTTTCTGCTAATGAAATGCAGTTTGTTCTCTAAAAAGCAGCCTGTTGCTGGATTGTTCTAGAGAGGTTTAATACTTCAGTTATCAACAAAGAAACACATCATTATACTGGCTTCTCTGTGTAAACTGAACATGACAGGTAATTTTTTAGAATTTGCACACGCAAGCTCATTTCACTACCTAATCTTTCTAAGTTGTATACATTTGAGCTATTTAAGCTACTTGAGCTATTGTACAATAATTGCATAATATTTCTATTGGTTCTTTCTAACAACTACATGTGATCATGAATGAGAAAATGAGGGAGTAAGATACTACCTTTATTAGCTGTATCTTAAGCACAGCTAGTCTTATTCCAAACATGACCCTAGCAAAAAAGAAAATTTTACTTTTTGTACAAGAGTTTGTTATTCTGTACTTGTCAAGTAAATGGACCCCAAACCAAACTTGCCCCCAAGTTCATTCTACTCTTTGTCTCACCTCTACTTTGACTAAGCTATCATGTAGAACATTCAATCTGTTATACCAAGACAAAAAATAAAGATGAAGAAAATCATTCTATCAGTCACAGGTTAAGAAAGAAACAACTCCCTCAGGCAGATGGGCTCTTTTACTTCTCCCTTTCTGGCTTTGAGAGTAATCCAGGCTCCCAGAGTGGTAAGGAGTGAGCATGGCCTGTCTCCTGAGACACTGCAGGCACCACAGAGATGACCAGGATAAGCCTGGCCTGAGGCTAAGGATGCTCTTTCAAGCAGCTTGGGAAGACATTGGAACAGGCACTACAGTTTCAGCTGAAACCCAGCAATTCATTAAAACATTGTGACAGTCAGCAGTGCAGATAACAGCAGGTTAAACTCTTAGCCCCCTCTGGTCTTGGGCCAGCATGAGATTTGTCTGACTGAGCACAAAGCCGACGAAATGTCTGGCTAAATGTGAGAATATTACCAATAAAACCAGTCTGACACAAGGGCTCTGTCATTCAAGTTGCCTTACATGACAGCTGAGTAAAACAGGGCAGAAAAACATGGGAAAACCAGAAATTCTTTAAAGTCTTTAATCTGAAAAGAGAAAAATAGGTAAAGATATGACTAAAGCGAAGTTTAAAAGAACAAGGTTTTTTCAGTGAACAATCCCCCCCTTATTTCTAATATAATTTTACATATCTGTTATACTAAAAAGAAAATAAGCACTGCATTTATTGAAAAAGCCTGTTTTTATCTGAAAATTCTCTTTTTATCAGAGAGAGAAACTTAAATCTGAAGCAAGCAAATGCTATCAGCTGCAAACCACTTAAAAGATTATTAAATTCCACAGCATGTGTGGGTCCCTGGAACAATGGTACATACTAGGGGTCAAGCTAGTACTCCTCTGTCTAAGAAACATGGTTATATTTTGAGTATATACTGATTTTTTTTTAAGTGCAAAGACGACTGTGAAATTGAAGTATCTTATCTTCAGCCATTTAGGCTCAGTGGCTAATTCACTAAAAACATAAAAAATTCAGTATTTTTTTTTTCATTTTTATATAAGCAATCTGACAAATTTTCCTTTTCAATGTGCCTCTAAAAGATGAGGCCAACTCTCTTACTCCACAAAAAGGGCTTTGTGTAGCTGCACTGCAGCGGTTACAAGAAAGCAAAATATGCCTTTGGAGTTCTTTTCCCAGCATTTTTTAGACTGTCTATGAATTAGTAAAAATGAGACTATTCAGCTACCTTGAAAATATCTCAGCATTCAGACTTTTATTTTGCGTAAAGGAAATATTAGCATTTAATATTACAATTAACTTAAGACTATAACTGTGATTCAGCTTTATGTAAAAATCTATTCCTTTTAAGAAGTTGACATGTAAAAGACTAATTCTGTAAAACAAGCAAGAAAGTCTTTCAGTTTACTTGAACCAGGAGAATTTGACCCAAATTATTATTTGCCTCTAACATGGATCTTGTGTTGCTGAAGTCTATGAAAAGAATTTCCAAATCAGCAACCCACAACTATAATTTTCCAGTATGTGGCTTCATATCAGAGGTTGCAATGAAATGTTTGTTTTTATTCTGTGAGATATGGATGTCTCCCACAAAACTCAGAACTGTGCATTAATATAAACTTGGAGTAAAATAATCAAAAGGGCCATACTTGGTAGTGCCAGAAAATGAAACAAAACAGAAAATCTGAAGAAATTTTCTTAGATATAATACTCTTAAATTTCATAATATTTAACAGCTAAAAGCTATTAATATAGCATTAAATCATCGAATCTGATCTTACCTACAGAGGTAAGGGGCCATTAGATTTTACCCAGGTACCTGTAAATAATCTGTTTATAAAATGTTTTCATTCTCAGGTGGTTAAGCTGTATGTCCCAAGCATAGGCAAGGGTTTGCCTCTCATTAGAGATAGATGCTAGCTAAGCCAAGATGTATGGTATCGGCAGGCAAACCATACCAGTAACTGCTGAAGAAAGCCAAAGTTCTTGTCTGCCCAGAGACGAAACTCTTTCCCAGTTCTGAAATATTAGTATGAGCCTAGTAAGCATCTCAGCCTTGAAAGTACCTCAGCACAAGTACCTAAGCACAACTTTCTTTCTAATAAAGAGAATTAGTCCTACCTTGTAACCCTTCTGCAGTTCTGCTTTTGTGATCCTCCTTTGAACCATCTCAAGGAACTTCAAGGCTGAGCATGGACAAATTATAAAAGCATAGGGGAAAGATTAAAAGTGTTGTTTGGAAATTACCTAACCATTGGTTTAGCAGCAGCTCCTATTAAAAAAGAAAACCAAATCATGGAATGAATAATCAAACCACTGAATGACTGAAGTAGTACTCATCATAGTTTTGTTGAAAATAAATTGGGTCAGATCATAGTTTCTTTCTGTGAAGAGTAACATACTTTAAGAGGGTAACACTTTGTGCATAAGGAAGAGACAGCAGATGCCATATATCTATCTTTTGTAGAGTTTTTGACATTTTTCACATCATTTGCTTATGCAAATGTTACCTACTCTAGAGGAAATATGCACACTGAAGGTATAAAACTGGTGGGAAATCTATTTAGAAGTGGCTATCATTAATTCACTACCAATGTGACATTTGCAGGAGCTTGCCCTGGGGCTGATACCATTTGATGCATTACTTCTTGAAGTGGGTTGTAAAGTAAAGAGGAAGCTTTTTAAACTGGTAGTTACACCAACCTGTGAGGAACTGCAAGTGTTTTGGGCAGGAGGGCTATAATTCAAAGTGATCTTGACAAACAGGAAATAAATCTGAAAAAGGAGACTGCAAGTCACTAAAGACATGTGCAAGATGTAGATGCAGAGCAACAAGCATACATACAAGTTGGGGAATGTTTAGCTGGCAGCTGTGCTGAAAAGGATCTGAAACTACAGGAGTGACACGCTGTATGTGAGTCAACAGTATCAATGGCATTGGTAAAAAGCACAGATGACTATCATGCAAGAGATTGATAGTTGTTATTTTACCTTTTTTAACTCTAAGGGCTTACTTGCAATACTGTGTTTAATTCGGATACAATTTAAGAGAGATTTGGACAAATTCCAGAGTCTAACAAAAAGCAATAGGCACAGTCGAAGTGTCAAACACAACATCTCTGAGGATAGACCAAAAGCACTGAGATTGTTCAAGCTGAAGAAGAGACCAAGGGAAAAGATTGTTTTAGTGTTCAAATTCTGAAGAGTGTTCCTCCTGACTGATGCATAGAGGAAAGCAATAATCTACTCCCTTTGCAAGTATTAGGAGTAATATGCATACGCATAGCAGCAAAAAAGGCATTATTAGCTGAGACAGAGACACAACTGTCCTACTCTGCTCTCAGTACTTGAGAGGCCATACCTGCGGTACAGTTCTGATCCCAACAAAGATGCAGACAGCCTAGAGAGGGTCCAAAGAAGGGCCACAAAGATGATCAAAGACTTAAGGAGTTAGGTCTTTTCTCCCTGAAGAAAAGAGGGCTCGGACGTGCATCATCACAGTATCACAGTACTTAAAGGGTGTCTCCAAGGAGGCCAGAGGCTCGCTCTTCACTAAGAGCCATATGGAAAGGACAAAGGGCAATCAGCACAGGTTGTACTGGGAAAGGTTTCATCCCTATAGAAAACAGAAATTGTGAAATCAGTCAATCATTGGAACAGACTCCCCAGGGACATGGTAGAGGCTCCATCACTGGTGGTTTTCAAGACATGACTGGACAGGGTGCTAGATATGCCAATCTAGGTAGGCTCCCTTTCACATGAAAAGTTGGACCAGATTATCTTTTGAGGTCTTTTCCAACACATGTTTTTCTATGAACTTTTTCAGACCACAAGTAAAAACGGAGCAGGAAACAGTGGGTGAAGAGGGTCTGTCTGTAAACTCCAGCTCTGGAAGATCTTTAAGAACAGTCTGTGATGATATGTGTATGATTTGCCTTGCCTTAAAGAGGCCAAAGAGACTGCAGGTCACTTCAGAGTCCCATGTTCTATGATTCTGGGGCAAGCATAGCAAATAGACTTTTCTCTACATAGCTCATTTAATTAGTACCAATTGCTGCAACTACTAAAAGTGGTAAGTAGAATTAATACAATGAGCTAGGCTGAGAAAGGCAGGCTCTATCAGCTTATTAAAAAATAAGTTGGGTAGTGCAAACAAAAGATGAGAGCTATAAAACATCAAAATTACATAATAATGCGAAGTACAGTAAAAAGCATAGTGAGAACTACGAGTAATTTCATAACCATTCACCAGTAACTGCACTTATATATGTATATAAGAATGAGGATTCAAGTGTACTCCAGCTTTTTCCAATAATGCAGAGAAGCGAGCTGCAGTGGGGAAATAGAAAACCAAAACCATTTACAGAAAGTGATTCAATAAGCTATATATGAAAGCTTGAGAGAGTTGGGGTAATAAAAAAAATTTAATTCTTTGAGGATCTGCAGGCCCAAGTAAGAGAAATGATCAAGGGACCAGAGACCTACCATGTAAAAGTAGAATAATTGAACCGAGAACTGAAATGGAGAATGATAGAAAATTACTGTATTTGATAGGCAGAACCAGACTATCTATGATCTTAGGAAAACACTGCTAGTAATATGACCGTAGCCATGAAACAGTTTGCAAAATCATAAAAACACCTAGCAAGAAATCTTGCTTATCAAAATACCAAAGAGATAAGTAAAAGTATCTAGTATTTCAGGAGTAAATTAACCTTGATCCTGCTATTTTCGAATACATTGGTATTATGTGATAGGTCTTCCATTTGAGTGATTTATGTACCTACATCTGAGATCTTTGTCCCTGGTGTGGTCAGGTTGCTATGCCCTTGCTTTAAAAAGCCTTTTTGCAGTGACAAGAAACCAGTAGCAAAACACATGGCTATTAAATTCTGCATCCTGAAGCAAAAAACTTGCATCTATTCTCTTGCAGTAACAAGAAGGAGTGGCTGTCTTTAGATTACCTGGCTAAACAGCAAGATACAGAAAGGCTATAAGAAGAAGTTGTATCAAGAAAGAGAAAATGTTACAAACAGAAAAAAGAGGCAATACTATGTTAAGTACAAATTCTGTCTGTGTTCCAAGAGTAGACAGAGAAAACCTGAGAGAAAAACATCACGCAGAAGGAAAAGAAGAAGGATCAAGGACAATTCTTAGATTTCTGCTTTCAGAAACAAAATAACTGAGTTAATAAATGTACAATGAAATGGGGAACAGAGAAAAGAAAAACTTTTTGCCAGTAATTTTTTATAAATGAAGTCATGCATGTACTCAGAAGGTAATAGAATCAAAACAGGCATGTAAGTAGGAGTTAGAAAATGTAGAATTGATAAAATGTACGTAGAAACAATAGCTAAAATAGATACTCATTATGAATCGTGACAGGGTAAAGATATATTAAAACTCCCTGACAAGATGGGATTCTTAAAGATCTCTAGAGATGGCAATAGAAGGTTGTAAGGTTAGTCAACACTGAAAACTGAATTGTAGAAAAGTATCTTTAGTCAATTCCTCATCTCTTGCTCAACAGAACAGGCAGAACAGAGACTTAGATGTCATCTGAATATCTGAATTGCAGGATTTTTAAAAACTACAAGCATCTTTACAAGTAATTTGTGTTCTTGCTGTGCACAGTACTTAAGGAGAAACATTTTACGAAAAATAGTGCTCTGTTCATTTTGCTTTCAATCATCAAACCATTTAGATGTTTAATTAGTAAATCACTAAGTTTCATTTTGAGTTCATATTACTCAGAAATTAATCTGAATGTCAACTTATACTGAGGCATCTTTATAAACCTCACACGTAACTTTGATAGAACAGTACATTTAAGTAAGACAAATTAAAGCTGAGGTTTATATTTTTGCTAGGCAGATACCAAAACTGACTACAGCACAGTACCAGCACATCACCCTAGCAGAGGCAAAATTACCACATAAATCAGTGCAGAAATAAATTGCAAGTTAGGTTGAATGCAAAATTTCAGTACAAAACTAAGATGAGATTTTTCATGTTATTTGGTCCCAGTCAAAACTTACTCCATCTTTCTTGGGGATTGAATAAATTTTAAAAGTTATCTTTCATTTGACTGCTATTGAGGCATGCTCAAGCATAAAGTGCCCTCTACAAAACCAGCTCCTTCTTACGCATTGGCCAAGTGCAACACTTCCAAGTGAATCACCTTGAGTCTGCCTAGAAAGGACTTGGATTTCAGTACAAATCCAAAACTGTGTTACTCCTTGGCTAATCACAAAAGGATGAAACATTTTAATGGCTTTGATATAAAAACATAAATTGCACAAAACAGTAATGTTTTTGATAAACATGGCTTGAAAATTTGTCATGAAGGCAAACAAATTTACATTGGTTCATTTACCTCTCGGATATCTTCAGTGAAGGTCTAGCAAGACTCCACAAGAGACTGATTAGAAACAGGTAACAGCAAGGATTAACAACACCATATTTGCAATAGAACTACTAAATTATTTCCCAAGTTAAAAGATGTCCACCCTTTTGCTGACAATAGTGATTCTTAATCAAGAAAGTAGCAGAAGCACAGGAAGAACTGAACATTAATAAAATACTGGAGAATAAAATATCCCAGAGAGATAAACAATAATGTTTAAAAAGACAGGATTGAAGACTGAAAAAAAGCGTTATGAGAACCTACCAAAGGACTACAAACGAAAGTCTCCAAACTGATTTCATAAAAAACCCCAAGCCTTTTAAAAAAAGAAAAGATACCAGATGAACCACATCAATAATTACATTCTGGAAAAAACAAGTACATTTTAAAGAATAAATTACTTTTCTGAAAAAAAAATAAAGATGGTGGAAAGTAGTCTACAAATAAAATATTATTAACCATAGGATACAATAGGGATATTCAGGAGGTTCATTACTCTTTATTAAAGCTTATTGTATAGCTATTAAACAGCACAAAAGGAAAACAATTTAGTTGAAACATATGCAAAGAGGCATTAATCATAGAAGGGGAACAATGGTATTTTGCAAAGTTAAAGAGCAGCACTACTGCACTTAGTTACAGACAAATTCTATCTCCAATATGCAACGTTTCCAGAACACTTCAGAAAAATTAGACTTAACAACATGGGCTGTTATGCTGCCATCCTGTGGCAAAGTACCCAAAGTTTTCTGTAACTTAAGACTTTCAAATTATAACCTCCTTTCAAAAAGACTTAGCATTCTAGTTCTGAAAACAGGAAAACATCAGTAGAACTTTAGCTATACCTCAGGAAATGCTGCTCAAAAAGCACTAATTTTAGTGAAAACACAATAAAATTTTTCTTCAGAGGGTTCATGACCTCATTGTCTGGATACGCAATTTGAGCCAATGGCTTCTGAAACCTAGTTTTCTGGCAGTGAAGTAAAATGAGTTTACCTTCTTTTCCTCGTGTTGCAAAATAAACATATATTCTAGTATGTTGAAAATATTGGTACACAATCTGAGATACGAGGAAGTGTTCATGTGACTCTCCTAATAACTTCAGCCCATTTAAAATGAAAAATAAAACTATTTATTAAAAATTCAGGAGTTTTACATTTCCTGTGAATATCAGATCCTAGGATGGTACCACTTTGTAATTACAGCCTTGCTTCAAGTCTCTGCATTATTAAGACTAATTAAGACTTGATTTCTTTAAAACATTTCAAAATCCTAAACTGGAAACATGTTCAAATGGGGGGGGGAGGGGGAGAGTGGATTTAGGTTTCTTTAAATGTTTTAAATTTTAATGTAAGAATTTTTTGCATTTGGCCTACAAGTGAAAACCGTAGTAGACTGCGAAACAAGTTTTCTGCATTACAGAACTTTAGCTTTGGTAGAATAATCACTCACAAGAAAGTGAAAAACCACAAGAAAAAGAAAACCCGTGGTCATAAATGGTCTTGTACCTACTCTGGGAAACACTTTGAGATGGTAATTATGGCTCAACAAAGTCAATGAAAAAAAAAGGACATTCTTAAGCACACACAAAACTCTTTTCTGAGAAAGGACTGCTTATGTGCCCCCCTGAGCTAAGGGCACTCACTTCAGGAGGAGCAGTCTGGGATTGAACTAACATGGAAATCTTCTCAGTTCAGACTTTCAGATCTCTGAGAAGACACCACAGACATTTAGATTGCCAAAAAAACATGCACAGACATTTCTGCTGCCAATATCCACACATTTGGGGCACACAAGCTTTCCTGTGGGAGACGGGGCACTTCACCCTGGCGAGACAGTGCTAGGCTCACGCCCCTTAGTAAAGAACTCTCCTTCCCAAGATTCCTTGCAATCCTCCATGTTTTCACGATTCTCAGGACTACAGTTCCCAGAGGGCATTGCGCTGTCGCTGTGTCCCCTGGGATGGGTCACCTTTGGTCAGGAGGGACCCTAAGGTTTTAAAAAGGCACCGCATGTGTCCATCAGTGTCTTTCTCCACACGGCTGTTGCCAACAAGCAGCAATAAACATCTAAGAAGCTTTGCCAAGGAAGACCCTTCTTTGCTATCGCCAGTAGGCCATATCTAAGGTAGCTGGGAGACCACGGGGATGGGGAAGGGATAAGCTGGGAGCGGTGTGTGCAGCAGAAGCTGTAAGGTAGCATTAGGACCCTGCGACTGCTACACGGAGCCTCTGCTGCTAGGCAGCGACGGACACCATGAGACTAAGACCGCGAGAATTTGAAACACTCCAGGACCACATGTGAAAGCTCTGTCTCGCCCCACTGCGGGAGCCCCAGCCCCCACAGCCCCCGCAACACCCCCACCTTCTCAGGAGACCATCAAAACCCTCAGATCACAGATATAAGCCACCGATACACTTTCCAACATAGTTAGTCCTTATGACTTGCTTCCAAAGCACTAGAAATCTAGAACACAAGGTGCAATAATCTCAGGATGCAGAATATCTTGCACAACTGGTCACTAATTATTAAAGAAATTAGTGATGGACTCTAACTTTTTGACACTTCTTTTTCTTATCAATATCATATATTTAAAATTCTTCTTTCAATAGCCTCATAAATTACTCAAGCTTCAATTTACGTGAAACAATCAGATCATTTGCTCAGAATACCAAATACCAGAAATTTTATTATATTTTTCTATCATGAGAAAATAACCCACTGATCAGATAAAGAATTAATTTCTGCTGAAATAGCACTGTGTCTTTAAAGTTCTTGGGTTATCCAATCCCAAATCTTGTTTTTACTTTGTGTACTCGAGTGACACCTGGAGGCTGTCCCTGCATGTGACAGATTTTACCTTTTGTTTAACATTAGGCTGACAAAAACCTTAATCCATTCTTCATCATTCTAGAATTCCTGTGAGGTTTTCAGAATACATCTGATATCCACAAACTTTCTACCTGTACACTACAATATGCCATCTTTGTTCATGTCCCTTTCTACTTCCCACACATACCAAATGTAAGACAATGGGAAGCCCCTGCAACTGTAAAATCAAGTGAACACAGTGAGCATGTGCTTTTGAATCCATTTATATACTCCATGCACTGTTCTCTCTTTTTCAAAAGTCTTGCTTTTCTCATTTTAGCAGAATAGGAATTGCAAACTTGTCTCTACTTTTGGGCAGGATGTGTTGTGTTTGGAGTATGATTTCTTTTCTTTGGTCTGTTCCACCGCCATCAAAGTATGGATGAAACTCATCCTATTATTTCAGGGCTGTACAAGTTCCCATGCTGGATTCCTTAGCTGCTCCTGACTTCCATTGCCTTTGCAATAATGAGTAAAGTACAAACAATGCAAAAAAAAATCACTGTCAGGAAACAGAACAAAATAGATTTGTGACACTGAGACTGGAATACATATTGACACATCTTCAGCTGTAATGAAAGTGTGATTATCAACCTCAGGAACTGCTTCATGCCAGCAGATCATATTATGCACTATGGGAAGTACATTGGAAGAACTGTAACTATAGGACCTCATAAAAAGTAACATGGGGCAAAAAAGTCTTCTTTAGATCAGTATATCAAACCCTGGCTTGCAGCAGCTTTCTATATGGAACATTCTTAGCTCCAGAATAGAGATTTTTAACTGTCCCTTTATCTGAGCAATTTCCATATCACAGCTAAAGTTTCACACAAGAGAAGGTTTGGTATTTTTTGTAAACTATCTCTTAGTGACAGGTATAAGGTATGGCTGTCACTAAGAAGGCAGCAAATGCATCATATTAAAATCCCCAAAAGTTTTTACCAGCAAAAGCAGGTAAAAGTGAAAGCACATCAGAGTTGATTGGCGGGGTTCACTCTACTAGTTACTAGATGGTAAAGGCACACAGAGAAAAAGCAAACTGAAATCTGAAATCTGAAATCTGAAATCAATCAGTACAAAAGCAAACTCAACCCAAAAACTATCTACACAGAGACAGGTGGAAGGGTAAGGATAGGAAAGGGTGCGGAATAAGGGGAATAAGGGAGACCCTCCTGCTGAGTCACAGGGTTCAAAGTGGACTCCCTCACCAAACTTTGCCCCAGACTTGACCAAAGAGGATGTAAAAGCTACCTACATGTGAATGCAAAGCAAAGCAAAGCAAATGCCCTGTCCTGGCTCAGGGTCCTGGAGGCTTGGCCTAGCCCAGTCCAGACATAGGGGATTTTGGAATGGAATGGGCAGGGACAGGACAGGTGTGCCCAGGACGGCCTCGAGGCCTCATTACTCCCCTTGGCAGGGAAGGCATGAGCAGGCCTGAGCCTCCCTCCTGGCCTTTCCCAAGTGCTGCCTCCCTTGCATTGCCTGTCAGCGTTCAGGACTGAGGGCAGAAACAGATCCACTGGGCTGCTGTCCCTCAGAATTAAAAAAGCAAAAGATTAGGTGCCTGACTGTAGTGAAATAAGACAACTTTAACAATTCCCCTCATGACTGAGGACTGTCTTGATGCAAGCATTATATAAGTTAATAATGTCTTCAGACCCAGATCTTTGTCATGCCTTTATTCTGAGGGAGAGCATAGGAAATGGATGCACAAATTTTCTGGCCAAACTAGGAACAAGATGTTTTCCCAAGGCAAAGGAGAAGATGAATATGCCTAGGATGGGAGCTTGTGTTGTGTCTAAATTCCTATATTTTAAAGGTATAAGTAAAGCAAACAAGTAATGAGGATCAGTTCCAGACATCCATTGAGATGATTTATATATACAACATATATATACAACAATCAGCATAGAGTTTACTCCTTGCTGAGCTATGTTTGGCTGCAAAGCCATCTTGACAGCTGAAGTAAAAGTTGGATGTCATCTTTGCTATCCTAAGAGGGAAGCCCAGAAACCCTGAATGCTTTTCTTTCATGTATATCCTTTGTCCTGCCTTGAAAATTCCTAAATGTTATGGTATTTGCAGAACTAAACTTGAGATTGTGCCATTTTCAATTTCAGAGTAAAATTCTCTCCAACTTACTGAGCAGACTCTTATTTCATCCTCCTCAAGCATCTGAAACAGCTTTTCTGTTGGGAATGTATGCATTTCCTATAAAGGGCAAAAAAAAGTCTCTTACCATTACGCAATTTTGAGTTGGAGTGAACACATCAAAACGAAGAATGCTGTTCACAAGATATGAGAGGTTTCCCTTGGCAGAAGATCTTTCCATTCAACCTTTTCGGTTTTATACAGTGCTTCTGTTCTCACAGATGCAGGGAGATCCACAGATGGTCACTGCTATTGGAATACACCATGCTGTCTTGGCTGCCATCCCCTGTGCTTTGGGACCCAGTCACAGGGCTCTGGTAAATTCTCTGCAACCCTTTGCTCTCCAGTCTGTCGAGGCACTCCTACCCTTCTGCAGGAGAGACTTACCCTGACTTACTGCAACTACTTCACTTAATGGCTCATGCCAAAGGCAGGGGAGCTACAGCCAGGGAAATCAGGGTTAGAACTTGCAGCACATGGTGTTTACTTCCTTTGGGGCAGCTGCCTGAGGGAGTTTTTCTGCCCTGTTTTTTAACTTGTAGTCCCTCAGTGATGCAAGGAAAGTTTCTCCAAGAAAGAGGCAGAAGAGCCGATATCTGACACTAAAGAAAGGACGTGCAATGGTCACTAGCTACAGGGTGGTGGGTATGTGCTCACAGTTAGCTTACCACAAGTAACTTGTTCTTGAGCCCTTATCTTCAGTTTAAGTTATCTTTATTGCAGGAAAAGAGCATCTCCACAGAGTGGTAGCCAGGAACAGGCATTTTACTTTGCATTCACATCCTCCTTTTTTTTCATTTCGTAGATAACACCTGAAACTCCCTGCTCAGCATTGCCAAGAAAAATGCTTTCTTCCTGGTTCATGACATTAGCTTTTCTGGTAGTGTCCTTGGAGAAGTGGGGGGGTAGATAAGCTTTCAGAAGAAGGCTTACAGCAAACTGCCATAAGGGCAGCATGAAGGATGAAATCTCTTCCTCTAAGAATTATTAAGTACTGTGATCCCTCAACCCTGCACCTCATTTCCTAGAAAATATACATCATGTCCAACAGATAATACAGTCCTTGTACAGTGCTGACTTCAGCCTACCTTTCTGACAGTGCTGGCAGTCTCATCAGTCCATGTGTTAGGAGTGTTGCTTCAATTTGTTTTCAGTGTTTTAAGTTTGGCTTTTCACTGTCTCATCTGCACCATGCTTCATGTTCTGAAAGCCAAGCAGCAGCTCAGAGTGATACCCTCGGAAGGATGAGGCCCATATTCTGGAGCTCACAGCCACAAAACTTTGGTATGAAGTTCATGCAGCTGGAAAGAGATGTCCCTGGACATTATTCCGTCACCTTTCTTAGGGATCCTCTTTTTCACGGGGTTTCACATACACACTTCTTCTGACTATACTGCAGGCCCTACTGCTTGCAAAGCAGGGCAGGGTACAAGCCTTCATCGGCAGAGAAGAAAAGTCACCTAAAGGCCTGACCCAGAGAGACACCGTGTGCTTTAACACTGTGATTCAATGAGAATCTCCAGAGGAGGTGGAAAAAGCTCGCTAAGATCCAGGCCTGGATGACTAACAGACTGAATGTCCAAACGTCCTGCTCGGCAGGTTGGTAAATCAGGGCCTGCAGGGGAGCTAAGCCTCACAGGGCCAGCCTGAGGGCCTGCACTGCCCTGCAAAATCTTCACCTTCCACCCAGACAGTCATCCTACTGCCGAGATCCTACAGGCCTACTTGCTTCCTGTGACTTGTTTGATGAGCATATGGATAGTCTCTTTCCCTTAAAGCCTCATCATAAACAAGCAATCAAAATACTGGGAATAAAATCACACAGTGGAGCATTGGGGGAGCTGTTTGCCAAAGCCCTCATTCACTTCAATGTCCCAGGGTCATCCCAGGACAGCTGCAGTGCTCACAGATTTGCATACAAATAGCTGATTCAGAAGCAGTGTCTTAGAAGGAAAACATTTTAACAAGTAATGAAAAGCAGAATACAGCTCTTTAAACAACACTTCTATGAAGGCCTAGTGCAGCTCCTTAGCAAAGTCCCAAAGTTCTGCTGCGGGCATAGGCCACTTTCCCAGCCTGTGGATGGTCTGCCACACTCTCAGGATAGGCTATGGAGGCCCTGCTCAACCAAGTCTAACCCAGCGACACCTTGCAGGGTCCAGTCCCATGAGTGGAAAGATGCCTCAAAAGGCACTGTGGAGCACGTGCAGGTGAAGCAGTGAGCTTGGCTGTCCCAGTTATCATCATCTCTTAAACCATCACAAACAGTGGCCTGATAATGCCAAAGGCACTCTTAGGCTTTTAAAATACGAAGTACTGAATCTGCATGCATGTCACTCAAGATGTCCAAGTGGGAAGTGGATTATGCTAATCAGTATTTATCTGTATTACTGTCATCAGTAAACAGAAAACACAAGCATTTATTATTCTCTATTCATCAGCACCATATATTTGGATTTTTCAATATTTATTTATTTATGCCCAATAGGACATAAAATATGAATGCTGCAAAGTTCAGAAAATTCCTGCACCAGTCTCAGCTCAGCCTCATTTGCAATCACCAGTGTGTCAGGAAATCACGGTATTGTGCTAAGTTACCAGAAAAGAC
This sequence comes from Pomatostomus ruficeps, assembly GCA_013400735.1. Taxonomy (NCBI): domain Eukaryota; kingdom Metazoa; phylum Chordata; class Aves; order Passeriformes; family Timaliidae; genus Pomatostomus; species Pomatostomus ruficeps. The sequence continues at coordinate 78,101 of VYZT01002607.1, forward strand.
TGTTGCTTCATAGATATACCAGAAAGATGAAAGGAGTTCTAAAGAAACACGCTTCCTTCTAGTTCTCATTGGGTTTGCCACTCTATAGATTGAACAAGAGTTTTCTGAGTCTTATAATGTGAAGACTATTTGCACAAAAGAGGTAAGGAGGGGCAGGTGCTACATATTCTTACATCCTCAATCTTTTTGAACTTTGTTGAGGTTTGGGACAGTTTTTCTTTTTCTTTGCTTGTCTCACTATCTTAGGAATTTCTTTCCCCATTCTTGTTAATGGGTGGATGATCAAGAGAAACAAAGGAGCCAGGGACAGTGCCTGGCCCCGGGGTACGAAGGGGGCCAGGGTATCAGTTGTTTCAGTTTTTTCCTGGCTTCTGGGGTCAGAGGAAGGGGGTGGACGGGGCTCTGGGACAGACGGCCAGCACTCCAGGACTTTTCACTTCTTGCTGCGGTTTTTCTACCTGTCTTAGGGGGGGAGAAACCCGGGACCCCCAATTATTTCTTCCCCTCCCAGGCAGCCAGCCCCCAGCCGGGGTCCGAAGGTTTGGCCAGTCTGCCGGGACACCTCAGTGCTTCCAGCCTCAGCCGCGGAATTGCTGACACACCCCTGCCTACCTCTGCGGGACCCTGCCAATTCCTGCCTTCCCAGCCTGCTACTCCGAGGCCCCTGTTACAGCTCCTCCTGCTATCCAAAGAGGGCACTGGGACCGGCTGCCCCTGGGAGCTCGTACAGGGAGTTCTTTCTCCATCCCTTCCTGCTGATTTGCAGCCGCCATTGCACACGCGGCCGGACCCGCGCCACAGCGCCCCCTGCAGCCCAGGGGAGCCATCGCACCCTCCCTGCGCACTGGGAGCACCAGCGCCCCTGCCGGCTGTGACCGTGACTGCACCAAAGGGGAATTGCCAACAGAGCGGGAAGAGACTGTCCGTGGGTTTGTCTGTTCTTATTTGTTGAGGTTACCATTGTTGTTGTTTTGTCTGTCCCATCATGTACATAAATATATTAGTAAAGGACTGTTATTCCTATTTTCTCATACCATTGCCTGAAAGCCCCTTGATTTCAAAATTATACCAATTCAGAGGGAAAGGGGGTTACATCTTTTTTCTATTCTAAAGGAGGCTTCTGCCTTCTTTAGCAAATACCTGTCTTTGAAACCACGACAAACTTGTTTTATTAGTTTCAGGCTATGGTTTTTCTGTGAAATGAACATCAGAAAAGTACCAGCTAAAGGCCTGAATCTTTTAGATGCAATGTTGCCTTGACAGTGACCTAGCAGAAGGACATTTGAAAAAAAACTGTATCCTTCAGCACAATGACATGAAAGCCTGTGGGTTTTACAGTTAAAAAGTAATGTTGTCACATGCCCCGCACTGGAAGACATGAGAGAGATAGAGACAGCACTTCCACACCCTTAGCAACAGCTTTGATCCTTTCTAGAGCAAAACAAAGTCCTCTTTATTTTGCTCAGCTTGAAATGTACCAACTATGATGCTTTGATAGATGAGATTTTTCCCATTCACATTAGAATCATAGAATCAGAAAATGGTTTGTGTTGGAAGGGACCTTTAAAGGTCATCTAGTCCAACCCTGCTGCAATGAGCAGGAACATCTTTACTTACACCAGGCTGCTCAGAGCCCCATCCAGCCTGGCCTTGAACACCTCCAGGGACAGAGCATCTACAACCTCTCTGTGCAACCTGTTCCAGTGTTTTCCCATTCTCATAGTAAAAAATTTCTTTTTTAAACTTGGCCTGAATCTACCGTCTTTCAGTTTAAAACTATTACCCCTTGTTCTATCCCAACAGACCCTGATTTTTAGGCTGTCCCTATCTTTCTCGTAAGCCCCCTTTAGCTTCTCTTCCCCCACAAACATAGACTGGCACAGGATGAAAGAGACTGATTTATTTTCTTCCATGACTTTTCATTCCAATGATATCAGGACAGTAACTGTTGAAGTCACCAGTGCCCTAATGTTTCCTGTTCCTCCAGGAAATCTTACCAGAACAGAAAGGTTAAGATAAATGTTTAAACACTGAAACCATGTTATCACTGAAAAGGTAGTATGGGAAGAAATATGTTTCAAATTGAACTAATTTTATCTTCATCCTGAACATGACATTGGAAGCTTTCTGCTTGTTTTTGGAAAACTACGTTTAACAAGAACATTCCACCTCCTCTAAATATAATTCTCTGCTAATTCTATAGCTCAGACAGTAATCAAAATAATGAATTTTCAGTCTGTGACGCATACTAAAAATCTGAAGATCAAGTGTAGCTGATGATGATAGGAAAATTGCTAGGCTAGTAATTATTAGGATATGCCTTTTAAAAAACTAGAAAACAGTCCCATTTCTTTTAATGCTATATGAAAAGAACATTACTTACATGCTACTTAAACATGAGGAAACACAAAACTTGTTTACCTATGCCATCTGATGTATGTCTGGTCTCTTGTATGTTGTGATCATGTTTAATTCTCATTCTCTGGGCTTTATAGGTGTGCTTGGCTGTGCATGTACCAAATCACGCAGCAGCCTGCAGGTTTTTACCCCATAGATGCTGCACAGATTGTAATGACTTCTGGCTCAGAACATCATGTAGGTTTCTTAGCAAACTTAAGACATTTTCACATCCAGTTGTGTATTCCCCATCTGTCCGCAGCAGTTCACTGCTCAATTATGCCAGTGCCATGTGTGGTCAATCTATAAACCTGATGGGAGAAGGGAAACATTAAACGTAACCTTGGGGACCTGTAGGGTATTTGCAAACCTTACCTTTGCAAGTTTGATCTTAACTCCATTTCAGCAATGTGATTTACATTGCAGCCCCACAAAGCATCGAACCAGCATTTACCTGTGAGGCATTGGACTCTGAAAGCTTCTAAGCCAGCTGTCGAGAAGAAAAAAACACAGGGCAACCATGCCCCTCTTGAACCTGAGTAAATGCTGTTGTAGTTTACCCACTTAAAAATTCTCATTTCACATGTATCACCTCAAAACAGATTTTTTTTTTGCAACTTACAAGAAGTTTGAACTGTCATTCATCCATGATCAGGGCATAAATTATTTGGACTAAATTTCTTTTTCAGAAAAAAGCAAGGAGTCTGAGTAAACGTATCTGAGCTGGACTATTCCAGCCATTTCATGTGGGTTTCAAAGTAAATTCCAGTTGTGAACTATTTGTGGCAGGGACTATTCTGGTATGTGTTACACGGGGAAGTCCAACATATTTTGTGATTTTTGCAATAAAAACTAATTACCAAGTTGGTACGAAAATGAGAAAGAAAAATGGTGAAGTTCTGAACCCAAGAAAAAATGTTATTCTAGTTCTCTTTTTAGATTATTCAGAAGCATTCAGGTATGTCAGCATCCTGACACATTTCTTCAATATAGCATAGAATAATGGCTCAGTTTCAATAGAAAACAAAGAATACACTCTACTGTATTACATTCACAGGGGTTTTTTTCTAAATCAAATATGATTGAAACTGAGATGAATATAGAAGGAAAAGGGCAAATAGACAAGGAATAAAGGAACAATAATGGGATTTTCAAACAAGATTCTCTAATTTGCAGCAACGTGCCACAGTTTAATCTATTTTAAAGTTAATTAAGTTCTTTGGGGCAATTAAGCTAGCACCAGGGCAGTGGAAAGTGCATAGAGCATGCATTTATGGATTTATTATAACAACAGTACTAAAATGAAATACTGCATGAATTAATTTTAACAACCAAGAAACAACTCCTTTGTGTACCACAAAACCAAATAGGTGTTGGTGGGGGGGGAAGGATGATGTTTGTGGATTTTTTTACTGCAAAAAACTCTATGGAGGTAATGTTGCAACATCACAGAACCAACAGAGCTCTGATGAGGATTCAGAAACCAGCATTGCTTAAAATAGCTCAGCTTTAAAAAGGAATTATCTGATATGCTGAAGTAAAATCCTGATGCTAAAACAGACTACAAATGTTATCATCTATGAAAGTTTAATGTATGCAAATGATCTTAAGAAAGGACTGAGTTTTATGCTGAACATGACTAAAATGAAAGAATTAGCGCAAGTTTTACAGTTTGCAGAAAGCAGCTCACTTGCTCACAGCAATTGCTGCACTGTGCAAATGTTAACTAATGCACTGCTATCATTCTGATAAATCAGAAAACAAAAAAAAAATCAAGGTATTCTGAGCAATAGAGTGATGGTATTGTGCTAGGACTCCCATACTATTCCATTCACCCACCGTGAAAAAAAGGTGTAATACACACTTGGAACCTTAGAACTACCCCACTGAAAAAAGCTAATGACTTTTTCCTACTGGTAAGTTTTATCAGTTTTTTTAAGTATCCACCTGTTTTTTCATTAAAAGCCATACTGCTTAGATGTAAAAAGAACATAATGCAAATATCAAGCCAATTTATAAACAGTATTTGTCATCTTTCAGTCATTACAGAGGTGAAAATCAGATATATCCCAACAGGACAGGTAATTAACTCTGTTCCTCCTAGGCTTTACCCTTTTCAGTAATAAAATGTAAAAGAATTCACTGCCTTTGTTGGTTTTTAAAATGCTTTGGGATTTAGGAAAAATACCATCGTCCAGAAACAAACTCTTCAGTGTCTCCCAATTCACTTCAAGTTTATCTTGAATTCTTAGGAATTATAGCTTCCCTTTGGTTTTCTCAATTTCTTAAGAAAGTGTTTATAATGTTTCATAATCATTACTCAGTACAGATGCTCTAAAAACATCTTTCAACCATGCTAAAACAGAGTTATGTGCCTGAGATCCAAGCAAGTATACCCAGAAGAACCAGCAAGTTCCTTCACCACGAAAATCTTTTGTCCCTGAGGGTTGTTTGGCCTTTATAGTGAAGAGCTGGCCTGCAAAAGAACGTGTCAGGTATTTGTTGCTCACATTTTAAAATGTACTGAGAATATCCACAGATAAGCTAATTATTAGTTTATCCTAAGAGAAATCTCCTGTGAAATAATTTTAAGTTCTAATTTATGCAGGAGTGACTAAATTGCATGGTTTCTCTTTTTCCTTATTGCAGGAGCTTCAAGACTTCAAAAACATTACAAGTTCAGCTTGCAAACCATTACAAAAGCACCTGTTATCCTCAGTCCAGCTCTTCCAGCTGCCAAGGCCCAGCACTAAGGCTCAAACTCCTTTGCCACTCCCTGTTGCACACATCAACTGCCCACTGGCTGCCAGCAGAGGAGATGCCTTATGGAAGGCAAGTTTCTAAGATTTGGTAATAGAGCAGACTTTTAACAGGAACTGTTAAACTAAACAGGAAACTTTTAGATGGAAATTTTGCCCAATTTTTGCATTGTAGACTGCCTTGCATACCTGTGCTTAAGTGCTTGAACTCAGCTTACTGAAAAACTTTCACCCTCAGCCGTGTTCCTCAGTATGTGAGGAACAGATGCTCTTCAAATTACCTGCACCAGCTTGCAGGCAAATTGAAAACCAATCTGCTACATATTCCTCTAATTTATTGGAAACTGAAGCAGTTCCTCACAAAACTTGCAGGTAAAATTTCTTTCCGACCACTTCACCCATGTCCTCATCGCACTACCTGCAACAAAGTTTGAAAAATGCTATCTCTGAATTCTTCAGAAGATGGATGTACTGACCGGAGGTGGCCAATTTCAGAAAATAATCATTGATAAGCTTGCATAGTGTCTTAATAGGACCACAAAACACTGGACTTTCCCCTCCAATGTTAATACAAACAAACATGTCAGAAATGAGAGCATTTTATTTCTCCAAGCAACAAATCTCAGTTTCGGTATGAGGTCTTTCCATCTATTAGAACTCAAAATTTATTTTTACTCTAAGTGAACAGAAAGCTTCTTTAAAGTGACAAATCAGAATCAACATCTCTTCAGTATGCAAACTAAGACTGTGTCACCTCGAAGCATTTTACTTCTAAGTAGTAGTGAGCAATCCTTATATTCTTATTCCATATTAACATCCCAGCTCAATATTAATATCTTTCTTTGATGTAATGGATAAAAAATTTAAATGCTAGGTTACTAAAAAGCATTAGAGGGGGGAAAAAGTAGCTAAGTTGTATCAGAAAGAATCATGGTTTGAAAAACTCTAAAGTAGAGGAAAGAGGAAGATGGGGAAAGACAATGGTGTTTAAAGAAGAGCCATTTTGGAGTTTTAAAGTACCAGAAGAACTGACTTATGCAATACCACAAACCACCCCACACAATAATGCTACCGAGGTATCAAACCCTTTGAGTACCAACAAACTTCCCCTCCTTCCCCTCAAAACTGAGTTTTGTATGCAAGCATCAATCCATCTTGCCGGGAAAATGCTGTCTGGGAGTATCCACGACCTGCACCTCGGAGGGTTGCATCGAAACGCTCGACACCGAGTACCAGCACCAGCACCCCTCTGGGAACAAAAAGCTCGTATTAGGAGACTACCAAACCAAACATCAGGAATGCCCAGTAAGCTTTATTATTTTCCACTTGAAAAAATCCGAACGACTGCACAGTCAGAGTCCAGAAGCAGGCATTTTGCGAGGCTTCTCCCGGTCAGACCTTCGCGAGAACCACACAGGAGAGAGGGCCGGGACCAGGAGGACGGAGGCTCAGGACTCGGTGGGCTTGTCGGCGGGCGGCCCGCAGGGCTGCAGCATCTTCTCCATCAGGTTGAAGCGGACGCGTGCCTTGCTCTCGTTCTCGGCGATGGCGAAGTAGTTGAGCAGGTCGAAGTGGCCCATGTAGGAGCAGTACGAGTCGCGGTGCTGGTTCACCAGCCACTCCCACTTGGTGGTGTCGGCGTGCCCCGTGCCGATGTACTTGGACTGCAGGTGCTCCAGCTGGCTGTGGATGGTGTAGCGGTCCGTCATGGTGCGGCGGCGGGCGGGCGGCGCGGAGGGGCCGGGGCGGCGCGGAGGGGCCGGGACGGCGCGGAGGGGCCTGGACACCGGGAACCTTTTCCGGCGAGCGCAGCAGCGCTTCCCGCCGCTTTTCCTGCCGCGGTGCCCGACGGGAGCGCGCCGGGAGGGGCATGCCGGGAGCTGCAGTCTCTTCTCTGCCCCCCGCGGGGGGGCGGGCCTTCGCATAATTAACTACTGATATCGTAATAAAATAATTTACTCCCGGTCCCATCACGTCAGTTAGCTCATACATTGTCATGCTGGTTACTGCGCCAGGCCGGCATCTGTAACACAGCATTATTTTAAAGCACGTACGTGAGGGCTGAGGGCTGGCTCCACATCAGATCTCGTATTCCGAGCGCGGGAATGGGGCTGCGCCTCAGATTGAGCAAGATGCTCGGCTGAGCGTCAGTGTAAAGCCTCGAGCCTCCCCTCAATTTGTAAAGCAAAGATACTGCTTTGATACTGCTCAATTCACCTGGAATCCAGGGGGCATGTACTGTAAAACCTGGCTACGAAATACCCACGTAGTGGATCATGGGGATCAACCTCAGAAATTCTCTCCTGCCAGGAGGTGTCAGAAAACAGGAGAGCAAAGCCCCGAGGCTCACGCTTCAGGGCACAGCCTAATCCCAGCTCCTGATATTGTCTCCGTGTCTCCGTATAAACCCTTGTACAGTGGCGCTTCCCGAATAAGCGACACGGGAAGCCTGGCTCTGGAGAAAGAAAAAGCTACCACAAGAACATCCAGGAGGTGCCAAGAGCAGCACAACACCCCTTTTCGTTAGCTCTTTGCTTGGTGAGAGGGCAATACAGCACTTTCTCTGGTCATCCTCATATAAGTCCACGTAGAGAAGGCTGAAGAGGACACAGCATTTTCAATTCCTCCCAAAATAAGAAGCTTGGTGAGGTTACTTCTACACACAGCTGAGGAAAGTCCTGGAGGTCCCATCCCTGTTCCTTTGTAAGGTGAAGAGCTCCGAGTTACTCTTCCCCAGGCAGGCTGTGCAGCTGAGCAGGGTCAGGGGATTTAAGCCATAATTAAATATTAATGTTGAAAAAGATTTTTTGACAGTGCATGTAGTATTTTATCTGAATGTTAAACTCACAAGCAGATATAAACCCCACAGAAAATATAACTTGTATTGCCTACCTTCTTGTGGTCAAAGTCAAGCTCGAAATAAATTTTGTCATCCACCAAAATAGAAGTTTTTTCCAGCTCTGCTCAAGAGCTTACATAATGTTACATTTAAAATGCATTAAATGATTCATGCTTTCTTATGAGAGTAGTGTTTTTAATTATTTGTTTTAAAATAGGAAAGACACATTGCCAGAAATTTTTTAATAGGACACTGAGCTATTTCTTCCTGTCCTTGTAAATGCCCTGTAGTCAAAAAGAAATCCACAGAAATTTTGTGTGAAAACCCAGATGATTCTATGCTCCTTGTTTAAGAGTGTCTTATAAAACGAAGACCATATAAAGCAGAGTAAAAGCAATATTCTGAAGTGTCCTTACCCTTTAGTGCAAAGAGCTAAATGAGGTCTATAATTTTTTATTTTTGTTATTTTAATGAGGCTCTGTTGAGTCATTGCTGGAAGCAGATTACACAGCTGAATACAGCAGTTGCATTCTGTGGTTACTTTCAGAGAGACCAGGAAAGGAAAAATAAACAAACATGACACTTCAGGAGTTTCTATGTATGCTGGCATACAGAAACACAAAAAAAAAAGATATATTCTCAACAAGGGAAAGCTTTCATTTCTTTTTTAAATGGCATCTTTCTGAAGAGTGGGATGGCAAGAAAAATGCTAGCTTTTAATAGATGTTCCATGCCAACACAGTGACACATAGGGCTGCCCTCACAGCTGTTGTGAAGTTATCCTCTTGGAAACTAAACCAGGAGATGTATGGATTAAAATAATCAGTCTTTGGAGCAGAAGAGACTCCAGAAGCTTATCCATCTTTTGCAATTTCTAGGAGTAATAACTGCATTAAATTAAACAGGTGTAAGAGTTCTCGTTAAAAAACAAAAACAAATAAACAAACAAAAACCCCCCAACCAAACAAGCAAAAAACCAACAAAACAACAACAATAAAAAACCAATCAAAACTAACCAACCAACCAATCAACCAACCAGACTCAAAACCTCCCCAAAACAACAACAAAAAAAACCAAAAACAAACAAACAAACAAAACACAAAAAACCCCAAAAACCAACCAACAAACAAACAAAACAAACAAACAAACAAAAAAACCCCACCAAATGCAAAAAACCCCAAACGTAAATGGGAAGTGTAAATCTGAAATTTTCAGCAAGGTTTTTAGTGGGCCAGATAAAAATGCTGCATTCAGGCATCCAGAGCTCTGGGAAAATACACCAAAACATTGCTCTATATTGGCTTAGATCAAAAACCTCTGAGATTGCCAGACAAGCTTACCAACACAAGAAAGAAAAAAACAGGTAGTAAAATTACCAGCTGAAAGACAAGTGACAATTATTTACAAGTAATGACTTAACTTCAATTTCACTCAAAAAAGAAAAAGTTTCATCTGCTAGCTTTGAAGAATTATATACAATTATATTCACTTTCTCTTCATTTCTTCTTCTATACAAAATTAAAATCTCTTGTTGGGCCTTGTTTTTGTTGTTAGGTCCATACAAAATTAATGCCTTGGACCCTTTCATTTCAAGTTTAGGAATACTAAATGAGTGAGGAAAGGAGATGCAGATATATAGAGAGAATTACTGCTCAGTGATAATATTCTTGTGTGACTAGGATTCCTGAATAAGATGCATTTTGGGTTATGTCAAGGTTTTTGTGCTGAGTACCATTAAATATCGTCTTCAGAATATACAACAATTGGTGCTTACTTGTGGAAATCGCATAAATGTGTTGACTTAAGTGCTGAAGTTCTTTATTTGGAGAGTAACGCTGTATCTCTTCAAGCCAAGTTTCAAAAGGTGGAGACATCGGGAGGATGTAAGGAACTGCGGAGGCCACTGGGTGTCAGGGTTGGACCTGCAAAAATTCTTCCATAAAAACGGAATGGTTGGTTGCTTCTCTGAAGTATAGAGTAAAAGGGTAGAGGGGGCTGCTGGACCAAGAAAGACAGTGTCAGTGGCTGCCCATTGCAAGATATAACCAAAGTTTTGAATACCCTATTGACTCTTCAATAGATAAATCCAACACACACACAGAAAGATGATAAAATGGGGAGGCATGCCTTATTTTTCAGAAATTCCTCTATTCTTCACTATATTGGTTTATCCTACAAATACACAGATGAAAAAATGTTTGAGATTGCATTAGCCTGGAAGGAATGGTGCTGGAAGTTAAACAATGATAAAAACCCAATGTCTGTGTGGCTTGCAATTTTTTAAAGTATATATTTCATTTAAAATATGTTGCTTCTGCTAAAATGGGGTTCTTAAATCATTATTTGCAGAGGTCACATTGCCACTCAGCAATTTTAGGCTAAAAAAGATACCTTTCTCTAATTGCATATTTTGAGGGGGGTTTCAGATTTCCCATGCTATCACATGACCTGTGATGCAGTTTCTCAAATGCTGTTATAGCCTACAAACATTATCAGCCTCAGAAAGCCCCTATTTTGGCCCTGTAACAGGTGGAAGACAGTTTTGCTGCTTTTCTCAAAGATCCTGTGAAAAACATTTTTCACAAGCCAAGTGTCTTTTCCCACTTTGTTTTAGGTAAACTCCCCTGATTTCTTTACCTTGCAGTCAGAGCCATCATTTTGCTACGGGGTGAGAATATTCCTTCACACTGCAGCCACCCACAGCCTTTGGGCTACTTCGGGGACAGGGGAAACACAGTCCTTGCAAGCATGGTTAAGTTGTAAACTTTCTTCCACTACTAGAAACTGTGTTTTGTTACTGCTTTGATTTTGTAGTGCATAAATACTCCAACATCTGAAAGCTTCTTTTAGGGTTGTATGGTTGATTTTCTGCCAAAGCTATAGATTAGAGGAATGTGGAATAAAAAAATCAGGAAAGAAAAAATACTGTTTATTGTCCAATTGAAGGCATACACTTCATGCTGCTCTGTATCAACAAAATCAATCATATTATCTTGAATAAGACTGCAGTTGGAGAAATTCACTGCTGAGGAATTGTCAAACTGAGGAGATCTGTGCCTTCCCTAAGAGCAGCTTAGGGATCACAAAGACTGGGCCTTGTAGCTTCACACGCCGTCAGTCACTTGTGAATATCACTGTGATGCTCTGCACCTTCCGTATAGGTCCGAATAACAGCTGTGTGCCTGTGGTGCACAGCAAAATTGAATTAGCATAATTAAGATGCCACTGAGGATTTCCTAGCAAGTTGTAGGAGCACCCTAAAAGCAGAGAGGCAGTAGGGGTCACTAGCACAGCGCTTGCAGACAAGACTCTGAAATAATGTGGTGATCTGAGGAATGTGGTGTGGACGGAGATGAAGCACAACAGAGGCCTGGTGGAAGCAGCTCTCACTTGCTGTTTAGGGAGAAGTTCTTTATTCCGAAGCCATCACTTTGAAAATAAAAGCCTGCCCACTAATGTGATTAGTTACCTCTTCAGGCTAAAAATAGAGCCAGTAATAGTCTGCCAGGTGAATTGAAATTACGTGTGTCCATATACATTTTTGTAATGGGAAAGGTTTGTTCTTGTCATGCATTTGGAAATAAAATGAAGTAATAACAGTAAACACAACAAAACTGGGCAAGACTACAGGAAGCAGCTGTATTCTTCCCATTTTCTTGGGGTGTCTTTTCTTCATTCACTCCAGATAAACTGCCACAGCTTAATACAGCTATTAATTGTGTTCAGTAAGGTATACAAAAGAAGCAGTGATGAAAGGGATATCTTTAAATAGGCCCTAGAGAAGATATTAGAAATGTACACAAACTTAAATGAAAAGAGTTTGTTTGGGCCATTGAGTATCTCTGTGTATCACATCACTGTGTTCTTTTTATATGCAAGGAAGGGTAACAACAGAGGAGGCAACTTTCCTTTTTTTTAAGGCTGACTTGAAGCTGCTTAATGCAGCTATTTCTTTTTTTATCTGCCACATAATTATTATGTTTTAAAAATACTAATTTCTTCAGAAGAGTACTTTCAAGTGTTCTGTACAGAGAAGCCCATCTGTAGTCAGCCTTTTCTCTCCCTGGCTTCCCCCTACATACACAGTGCACAAGTATTCATCATTTCACCTCCTTCTCTGCAGTAAGCACAGAGGACATTGGTGTCATCACCCTTATCTAGACAAAAGAATCCATCATCTGTATTGTGCACAAGGGCAGCTCATCTGTTAGTGCACAGCAAGTCAGTTCATAAAAGTAAAAAATAAGAGCAGGAGAAGCATGGAGCCACTGATACCAGTGAGTCATCAGCTCACCTACATGGCATGTGTTGTACTAATTCATGTTGTGAAATTGCAGACTCTGGATTGCTTCTAGGACAAACAGCAAAGGAGAGAGAGGGCAGCCATGGATATTTAGGATATTAGTATCATTGCAGGTGGAAGAATATAACTGTCCCTTCCATGTGTCTCTCGGAAAAGGCACATCAGTGACCCCCAGCTCACCACATAATTATAGAAGCAAATGTGAGTCTACCCTTCTTCAGTTTAAGGCCTTCTCCCCTTGTCTTACCACTACACACGCTGCTAAAAAGTCCCTCTCCAGCCTTCTTGTATGTCCCCTTTAGGTACTGTAAAGCTGCTATAAGTCTGCTACATAAACCAGTTTTTTCTCAACCTGGGTTGGGAACTTCCTCATTTGAAATAAGAAAGGTACATAAGCCTCTTGCATTTACCGTGAAAGTAAAGCTCTCACTAATAAAATGATGCAACGTATCTCACCTTCAGCTTTTTCAAAGTATTGTTGTTTTTTACTTTTAAGGCAAGTAGAACATAATTTTTCACAACACCAATCACCGTAGCCAAATTAATGTGTTTAAAACACAACTCTTAGTAACACATAATAAATGTCTTTTTGATTGCTGGTTTCATTGTTGGGAATGTCTTATTTGTCACAAGCTGAAAATTGCTTAATTGACTAGGTCCTCTAATGAAAAATAAACCCAGAGTGTAGAGACTTGACAAGGAATAAGCCACTGGAAGCAAGGTATTTATAGTCAGAATTGGGCAATGTTAGTAATGTATGATGGTAACCATCCCATCTATATATTTTGGAATGTGATTTGAGAGCTTGAAAAAGAATTGCTGATTTTGGAAAACAGACATTCAAGGAGTACAGCAAAAAAGATGTTATCTCTAGACTGTAATATTTCTTCCCACCTCCTCAACACCATGCAGACTAAGAAACCTTGAAACCAACAGAAACAAAAAACTACTTGACAAAAAAATCACCCAAAGCTGGACATTTTTAAGTAAGTTTTCAAATATGTGATTTTTTTTTGCAGTTGTTTTTAAGTAACGTGCTGCTCACTTTCTTTTTTTCTTTTTGCATTTTGAGCTTCTGTATTTTACTTTGTATTTGCTCTGCTCCATGAATGTTTGAAAGTACTTAATTTTAGAAGATTACAGCTGAAATGTTCACATACTTGATTGCAGGGAAAGGGGCTTTAAGAATAGCACCAGTCATTGTGAAAACTGCTGGCACTGGGGTTGTAATCTGGAGCCCCAACAGGATGTGTGTAGATCGTGTTGCTGACGGCCAATGCATCTCTCAGAATAGCTGTTGTGAAGATGATTTGGTATTCACATACAGCTGAGTACTGCAGCCCATTTTTGGAAAAGCCTTGAGTATGAAATGAAAACATTTGAAAACCGTAACTGTCCGTTCCCTTTCCTCCATCTTTTTCAGCCTTGTGTAACTTAATGAGCTCCTCTGGCTAAGGTGTTCTCCTCCTTTTACTCACCCAGTGGGGCCTTGTTCACAGCCTCATGGTGCTATTGTTATATCAACTATTGTGGTTACTTATGATACTCACCTCTGGGCATAAAGACACCTGGTTTCTAACAGGATTAATGGGATATATTTTTAACAGGCAGAGAAAGAGAAGTGCCATCTATCCAGTGGGTTCTTCAGTTTAAGCTCTAAATGCAGTCTAGAGGTTCTGCCAGTAGACTTAAGAACTTAGACTTAGGTTAGGTATTTGAATTACTAAGACCATTGGCAGCAGTCATTCGTACTTGGCACCTCAAAAGGATCAAGCCTGAAGGGTAAGGAAAGCTTATTGTTGGTGCCAGCAAAAAAGTCAGCATTCAAGGAACAGGTTGGGGCAGAGATTCCCAAGCCAATGTGTGCATGAATCTGTGACTGCCTGTAAGCTGTCATGCCATTTTGTCACACTCAAACATGTAGGAAATGATTTGCAAACCTTGAAAGAAAAGTCAAAGACAATTAAGAAATTAATTCTCAACTACATTTGCAATTACAGCAAGTTGTCAGGTGATTTTTATTAGTAAGGGATGAACACACAACAGAAAACACTATCAGAAAAAAAATCTAATCTCTTTAATTAAAGGACCATGAACATTGGTCAGTGTAATCCCATGACAGCTTTCCCCCATTCAATGAGTTCCTGTGTGAAGATGAGCTGCAGATTATTCTCCTATAATATATATTTATTCTCTCTCACATAGGTAATAAAGGCTCCACAATCTTTTCCATACCATGTCTGACTGCCGAATTTATCAGTGTGAAAAGAGCTGCTCTGAGTGACTCAGCTGCACAACTGATTTGTCTTGTCATTGGAGAACAACTTGTATAGCTGCTGAGTCACAAACTGGCTTGCATAATTGGAAGGGTAAAACAAGCTTGTAGAGTGACTCAGTTTGTAATTTGATCCTCCTCTCCTTCCTACATGCACCTGTATTTTGAGACTGCAGGGATAGTTAATTACAGTTTGAATCATTTCAGTGGTACCCATGGAATGTCTCCTCCTGTTGCACTCTGCTGTTCAGTTCTTTTCTCATAATCCCTGGGAAGTGGCCAAGTGCTTATTCTTTCACACAGCGAGGGGAAAAATCATCTGTGTTTTCCTTCACTACTAAAACCAGTTACCATTATGATCCTAACATATCTTCCCATGGAACTTAAATCAAAAAACCAGCACCTGTACTTTTCATCTTTTTAAAGGGACTATTATTACCCTATTCAAAAGACTTAGCTATTTTCAATATTAAGTTAGGCTTAGGAAAGAAAGTGGATCTTTTATGTGTGTGTAGAATTCCAAAATGTTGGCTTAGAAAAATAAGCCAAAATATTCCTGCAAATGTAGGTACATTATTTTGACTGTTGTTTGTGGAAGAAGAAAAATGGCCTTTTAGCTAAGACTATTTTATGCTTAGGAGGAACTAGAAAAAGCCTGTGCATTGAGTTATTTGCCTGATGCTCTATCAGCCAAAGAAACAGAAGCATGTAACTGTGCTTTAACATAAAGTTATCCATAAATCCAGAGAGAAAAAAAAACCAAAACATTGAGGGCAGTCATCTACTTTATGGATGTCATTGTTTCCTTTATAAAGTGTATTAGAAAGTGCAGTAACCTTTCTTCTGAGAACTGTATAGTATCCTACAAGCACTAACTCTTGATGGCCATACTAAGAAAGGAAAATAATGTCCTAATCCAATAGATGAGGATGTTGAGACAGGCAATGAAATCCCTTACCAGAAGCCCCACACTGACCTGGTGTCAGAGTGGACTCCTTGCTGGTACTTCACTGTGCCCATCACCCAGCTCTGCTCCAGCTCTCCATGAAGGTTTTTCACTGACTCAGCTCAGCACAGTTCAGCACAGCACAGCACAACAACTCTAGGTGAGACTTGTTTATGGCTGTAATGGTTTGATTTAGGTAAATGAGCCCTTTGGAAAATTTTATTAAGTTTCTGTTTCCTCCTACGTCCTCAAGCAGAGTCTGAGCTGAGCCCACACTCACGCTGACACATTTCTTGCCCTTCTCATGCTCTGCCGAGGAGCTCCTCTGAGAGCTGCATTTTGATTCATATACAGGCACAGTCATATCATTAACTACAGTGAACTCTACCATTTTTATGCAAATCTGAAAATTTCCACTTTTTCACCCAAATCAAAATGAAATTCTGTTTGCCCAAGATGGGCTGGAGGGAGTTGGGGTGTGAATCTGAATACACTTTTAAATTGCTTCAACCAGTATGTTCCACAGAAACAACAATTTGTGAATTGGCCCTGACATACCTTTTCAGCTGTTTGAATGCTGGAATGCAACCTTCATCTCAGAAATCCTACAGCTATTGGTTATCAGGGCTCTGTCTGAAGACAAAGGCCACCTTCAACCTATTTTTTAGTTTTCTCCTGAATGGTATTGATGGCTTGTAAAACTCTGGGCTTAGACAGACTTTTGATAGCAGGTTTTTTCTAAGAAAGGTAGTCTAATAAAAGTAAACTAGCACAAAACATCTCCTACAGATGTGTGGTACTTTTGGGTTTGAATTACTTTGCCTTTATCTGGGTGCGAACCCCTACTTCCCCAAGGTTTGGGGCATCAGAGTTGGGATTCTTGGATCAGCTCATTAGGAAGATGGGACACTAACAAGTCTGGTTGTGATTTGCAGTTGTGTAAGTATCTAAGTTCTGGGGGCTAGTCCGTGCTTGTCTTTAGGATCTGGGAAACATTTAAAAATAAATGTTTTAACTACCAGAACATGTATATAATTAATTTCATTTTGCTTTCTGGTAGTTGTCTTAAGGGCATTGGCTAGAGGACACATTTGGTCTATTCACTCATCCAGATACATGATCCTTGTCACTGAATCATAGGATGGTGTGGGTTGAAAGGTGTCTTAAAGATCATTCAGTTCCAACCCACCAGCCCTGGGCAGGGACAGCTTTCACTACACCAGGTTGCTCACAGACCCATTCAACCAGGCCTGGAACACTTCCAGGGATGGGACATCCACAACTTCTCTGGGCAACCTGTTCCAGTGCCCCACTACCCTCACAGAAAAGCATTTCTTTCTAATATTGTTGTACATTTAGTAATAGGGAGGGGGCCATAAAAATAACTCCTGTGAAAAACTTCTAAAATTCTTCACCATTTCCAACAGAACCAAACTCTAATAACTCTGAAGATAATAAACATACCACTAACCATATCTAGACCAATTAAAAAAGATAATTATGCCTCTGTGATAATATATTTTAAGAAAAATGAAAACAAAATATACACACAACTACCTTTAATTAAAAAAAAAAAATAAGATATAAGAACTTGAGAGAAAACAACATAAAAACACCAAGATCAGTAAAGAAAGAGAAAGAAGAAGTACTCCAAGCACTAGAAGTAAAATTCCTCTGCAAACCATAGTTAACCCATGGTGAGATGGGGCATCCCCCCTGTAGCCCATGAAATCCACAGGAGATGCAGAGAGATCCACCCACAATCCATAAATAAAGTGCCAACGTTGAAGCGGAGAGATGCCAGAAACCACAACAACTATGAATACCAAAAGAAACCATAATAACCGTAAATACCAAAAGAAACCATAACAAGTGCAGCCCAGTGAGAGACAAAGACTAAAATAAAAATCCCACAAATTATAAAAGAAGTAACCACACTAGAACAAATGGATGTCAAAAAAACCTGCAATCCAAGTGAAAAACCCAATTAGAGAAAGAGAGGTCCCCTGCTCCCATGCTAAAGCAATTTATCCTTAAAAAAATTACATCCCATGGACGAGTAAACCCACACCATAAAAGTTCACAAAAAACTGTCTCTCGTGAGAGAGACCCCATAACAAAAACAAAAAAATACTCCTCTCCCTAAGCAGGGGAAGAAAATCCTAAAAAAGAACTAACCTGAAAAAAACCCCCCACACCCTGCCCCCCTTTGCACTGTTGGTGAGAGAGAAAGAAGAATAGAAAAGGAAAAAGAATAATTTCTTTTAAAAATTTCATTTTATTTCTCATATCCTCCTTCTAGCTCTAGTAGTAATAAATTTCACTTTACAACTTAAGTTAAACCTACTTTTATCCTTAAAACATTTTCTCCCAATTCCTTAACTCATAAACCTTTAAGTTAATTCCCTGAATTTTTTTTCCCCCCTCTCCTTCCCTCCTCTACCCAGCTGCAGCAGGGGAGAGAACAAGCAAAATGAACAACTACCGTAAATGCCTAACACTTAACCAAAGTCAAAACCGCAACCAATATCTGATCAAAACCTATGCTTTTTCAGATTAAAGCCATTTCCCCTTTTCTTATCACTACATATCCTTATAAAAAGTTTGATTCTCCTCTATACCAGCAACAAAACAACCCACTGCCTATCCTCCATGTTATGCTTCCTGTAGTTTTTAATATTGGACCTGTCTCATTTGATGCCATGTTGAAACTTCCACTGAGAGCAGAATCTGGCAATTAATTGTAGCACACATTTTTCTCCATGTGATCTGAATAGCATTCACACCTAAGAAATTACTGAAGGGAGAGAATTATTTAAGTAGAAAGATGGCTGTACAGGGGCATAAGCCTTTAGAGAAACAAAATATCTGTAAGAAAAAAGGAGAGACATGAAAAGACATGTAGTCTTTTCATTAAAAGAGAGAACTAGCACTCAGGGGATTTGGATGCAACTTCTAGTTAGATCAAGACTTGCTGTACACCTCTAGGCATTTTGACACTTTCTGTGATTTCTTTCCCATCTGTAATATATGGGTAGCAATACACACAGTGGTATTTTAAAGTAATTGCTTGCAAATTGGTTTCGAGAGCCTGAAGTGGAGCATAGTTTATAAATGTAATGCAATATTATTATTGTTGTCACATAAAAACCTAGCTTAGTCCATCAATTTAATTGTCACCAAAGCCACATGTGTGGCAGGGTTTCTAATGTTACGTGGAAAGTCATCTTTCAAGTCAAATGTTGTCCTTCAACAACTGGCACATCTATCTCTTTTCATCTTCAGGGAATAAGATTCTGAAAATTTTCATGTAGTACAGGTTTGAAGACTGACGGGCATATTACTAGGTGTGTAAGAGAATTTGGAGAGTGCTTGTCAGCGTCTAATCAATCCCTCTTATCACTTGAAATATACTGCAAAAACATGTTACACTGTGACACTGCCTGCTACAGTGACCAAGTCACAAAGAGCCTGGATACGCCTCAGCACCTACTGATCCCTTAAGAGTTTGGCAATGCTCCCTGTCAGGCCACCCGCTGGTGCCAGGAGCGTGTATTTTATGTCTCGCACTGACAGACGGAGCGTGGGGAGATTGCTCTGCCCAGACACCTGAAAGAAGACAGAGTTGTTTCCAAAGAAAGCTGCAAATGGTATAACTGCTGATACGCATCATTAGAAATAAAAAATCTCGGGAAAATAAGTGCAGTAGATCCATAGCCAAGAAATGTAGGTGTGTTGCTTTGAGAACGTTGCCTGTGAAGGGCTGGCTTTGCTGCAGCAGCTAATGAGCCTACCTTAGACACTGTTCATGCACCGACAAGCACTGCATGGGCAGTCTGGCTGCTCCTGCACTGTGGTATGTAGGATGTGGGATTTAAGGGCTTCCTATTTAGAGGAATGCTTCAGCACCAAGATCTGGCCTCTACAGCTGTGGATTTTGGACCACATTAGAAACACAAGTTAGGAGAGACCTCAGGGAGTAATTTTGTCCAATCTCCTGCTCCAATCTCTCTCAGTCAACATTGATCTCTGTGCTTTGTCCAGCTGGGTCTTGAAAATCTTCAAGAACTGAGATTCCACAACAGGCAATCTCCTGTTCGCATGCTTCATTCCCCTCATAATGCGGATTTTCCCTTTATTTCCTATTGGCACTTTATCCCAGTTTATGAGCATTGTTTCTCATTCTCCTGCCATACACTTGGGTTGTATCAGTAATCTCTTCAGTATATTAGGGCTGCTGTTAGATCTTCTAAATCTTTTCTTCTCTGGGCTAAACAAAACCAGTTCCTTCAGCCTCTCCCTACAGGTCACACACTCCAGCCCTCTGATCATCTTGGTGACTGTGCTGGACTCACTCAAGTTCATCTACATCCTTCTCATACTGGGAATCCCAGAACTGCTGACTTTCTTAGAAAAATCAAGGAAAGGGAACAAGAACTCTTCCTATGCCTATAACATATTTTGGGCAGTTTTACAGCAATAAGGAGGGTCCTTCCCCAGAGTAAGCAAAGTGTAAGGCAGCAGAGACAGCATTTCTCAGGTTTCCAAACCTCACATCAATACATCCTCACTGACCAGAGCAGCCCCATAGATTGGCTGTGATTTTGAATCGCAAAAGTAATTATGACTTTCTCTGTGAACCATAAGAGAGCTGAATCCTATGTGGAGAATCCAGTCAGAGGGAGGCAGAGGAATGGTGCCATATGGGTAACTGAATAACCTTAAGAAAACTGTATTCCAAGATGGGTGAAGATGGAAATTTAGAGAATCTGCCATCCTAGAGTGTCTTTTGCCCACCACTCCTCCATGTTTCCTACAGGGCTTAAGGGACTGCATGGCATCTATTGAATGGGTGACCTGACCCCTTTGAGGAATGAAGGGGCAGAAAAAGTCTCTAAAGAAGTATTATCTTAGATGTAATTAATTTAACTGTCACTAAAGCTGCAGATATGGCAAGATTTCAAACATCACTTGGAAAATTTTCTTGCCATGTCATAAAATAGAAATATTTTTCATCATAAATTGACGTGTCTATCTCCTGTCATCTTCAGGTAGTGAGCATGTGGAATTTGATACGCAGGTATTCAGTGCTATTTGGAATGAAGTAAAGACTCGCTTCTCTAGATGTATTCTAGATGTAGTACTGATTATTGGTGAAATTTAAATTTGCTGTTGTATATTAATTAAATTTTAAAAAATAATTATTTTAAACTGAATATTAAATTTGCTTCAGTATATTTTTTTAATCTGTTATTGAATTACTTTGTTAAGTTATACTTCATTTTAAATTCACACCCAGCTGGTACTCACAGCAATTGTATATGCTGTAGTTAAAATTAAATATGAACAGTTCTTTAAATTATTATTTATGTAGGATCTTCTCTTGCATAATTAAATGTTAGTTGGGGTTTTCTTCATTTATCATGTTGTAAAACTTTATTTTGTAGAATGGGAACAGTATTTAACATCCCTGTAACACACAGGTGTAGCACTGCCATGGTCAGCTACCAGGTTTGCAGCGAAACCAATGGTCCCAAGCCATGTAGTGTAAGAAGTGTGGAGCATTTTTTTCTGTGCTTGTTCCCTGTCTGTGTGGTATTTCTGGTGGGGAGACTGCAAGGTTTAAGTTGGTAGGCATGGTATGAAGGCATAGTAGATGACAGATATTTCCAGACGCAATTTTCTTCCAGTAAAAAAAAAAAAGTGTGAATTAACTTCTCAGGACTAAAAGAACAGGTACCAGATTTACCTGACAATATTTTTTAGGATGATATTAATAGATTTTCTGTAATCTGCCAAAAATCTTACTATATCATTGCAACTGTTTATTATCTTAATAAAAAATACCCACTTTCAACATTTGGCTTGAATTTTGGAGAACTGATTTACCCCTCTGAAGCTCTAGTCTTATATTTTAGTGTATTTTAATAGTTGTATTTCTACAAATATATAGAATATATATATGCGGAGCCTCTCACCCATTGCTGCCTCTGAGCACAGGGGAGAGCTGGAAGTGCCTGGGACTCACCCAGGACTCCAAGAGATTCGGGCAGGTTTGACCTTTCTGTGACTAGCCACCAAGGCAGCTGCGTCCATCAAAAGCTGGCAGCTTTATGAAAGCAGTGCAGGTATTCAGCTGCCCCCGTGCCTCCCTCTCATGTGCAGATTCTTCATGTACCGAGATACTCCCTGGCTGAAGTAGATGGGAGGAGACCTGTGGGCTCCCGTGACGTCACCGTGCAGCTGCTCAGTGTCCCCAGTACTTCCTGTCCTTGCATTTCTTAACGACCAGGCTTGAAGTGTGGCCGGTAGCAGCTGCCTCTCAGAGTCCTGGGATACTTGCCACAGCCATCAGACAGGTTTCAAAGATAAAATACAAGCCTTCACTTTTCTCAGATAAGTTTTGCAAGGTGTTTGACAAATACCCTTCTAGTTTGACAAGTACCATTAATTTTTAGGGCTTTTTTTTTCTTTTTTTTTCTTTTTTTTTTTTTTTTTTTTT
>VYZT01002607.1:103773-124420 GCA_013400735.1 Pomatostomus ruficeps
TGGATCTCTCTGCATCCCCTGTGGATCCCATGGACTGCAGGTGAGCCCCACCTCACCATGGGCTCACCACGGCCTGCAGAGGAATCTCAGCTCCAGAGCCTAGAGCACCTCCTCCCCCTCCTTCTCCACTGACCTTGGTGTCTCCATGTTGTTTTCCCTCACATGTTCTCACATCCTCCTCCTTCTCTAACTAAAAGCAGCTGCGTGTGCATTTTGTTTTGATTTTTCCTTAAATATGTCATCACAGAGGCGTAACCAACCTTTCTAATTGGCCCAAACAAGGCCAGTGGCATGTCCATCATCTTCAGAGCCATCCGAGATTGGCTCTGCTGAAAATGGCGAAGAATTCCAGAAGCTTCTCACAGGAGCCATCTTTATGGCCCCCTCCCCACTACTAAAACCACAACATGCCCAAACTCCTTCAGAAACCTATTGGCATCTGTGATCCCTATACTAGCGAGTTCTGCCTTGATCTGTGTATATTGAGTATTTACTTTCACTGGTAAACTACAAAGTTTTTCTCTTATAATAAGAGATAGCAGAAAGTGAAAAAAAATGACAATGTTATTTTGTAGCTTAGTATGTAATGCTGCTCAGGACTCACAGGAGAATAAAATTACAAGACTGAAAAGTCTTTATCTCTTATTTTGGGAAATCACTTTCCTCTGTCTAATTATTTCAGTTATCAATCTACACTGTTATTTCAGAAGTGATTGAAATGAGCATGATAATCCAAAACAAGTGTCTTTGCTACATATGATAACACAATAATCTTTTCACATGACTCATCTGGTTTTGTTTCTTGTAACATCATGCAAATGGCACCTTTTAGAAGATCTAGCAACATAGTACACTCAAGAACTTCAGGATACTTGTTTGGCAATGGTGGAGGGTTTTTAGCTACCTATTTATGTGGCTTAATTAGAGAGTTTTTTATGAGAGTTTTGAGCCTTCTTTAACATCGTCTAATCTAGGTGGCAAAATTTGTAGAAATAATAAATTTCTCTCACTGTCCATTCCTTTCTTAGAAGGTCAATATTTTAACAATATTGCTATTTTGCCTGCTACTCAGCTACTGACATTTTAACTGAAGTCTCTCCCAAAGCAGAGGAGACTTGACAGTCATCTCTTCGATCTTCCATACCCTCCACACAAATTATGGGGAAGATACCAGATGTTTCTGGTATACCAGAATGGGCATTTTACTCCTGACCGGATCATCAGACACATCAATCATTGCACCCATAGATTTGCCTGTACTGTAGCAACAGTAGGTTAATTTGTAACTGTTCTTCCCTGCCACGCAAAGCAGCCTGTACCTTTGATTACCGGTGACATTACATTAACACCCAGCTCTGTTTTCAGCTCTTCTTGCATTAACAATGCTAAACAACACTAATGGCCCATTTGCTTTCTGCAGTCCAGTGGCAAGGAGAAAAACACCTGCCCACGAGTGGGGATGCTGCAGCTGGTCTCACAAAGCAGCAGCCTGGAAGAAAAACCCACTCATAGTTCAGTGTCTTCTGGTAGTTTTAGGGGACTGATGAGACCCGTGCACTTAAATTTGTCTCCAGCATCAAGGTCTAAGAGAAAAATCCGAGCAAAGTACCCAGTGCAGTCCCGGATTGTTCAAGGTAAAAGAACCTTTCTATCAGATATATTTTCAACTGATTGTTAACCATAAAAGCTCAAATATTTACCTATTACTTACTTTTTTTCCTGACACAAAAACAGCATAGAAAATAAGGAGGGAGGAAGCTTCCTACATCTCTGCAATTGTCTCCATCATGACAGAACTTGTTCTCAGTCACCCAGGATGGGATTGATGCAATGTAAGAAATTTTGGAGCTTTGTAACTGATGACTGTTCAGGAAAGCACTGTTCTCCTTTCAGCTACTTCTTGGCACCATTTCCAGATTCAAATTATATTCAATTTTTGTGATGAAACGGAAAAAAAAGTACATGTCCGAGAAGAGCAAAAACTTCTCACCTCAGAAAGATTTGAACACCCTCTATAACGACTTGTGTGGCTAATTAATGTGTATTATTACTATGCATCAAACATTACGACACTCAGGAATGGTCAAAGTTATCAGAGTTGAAGTCACAACCCAAAAATGGACTTAATACTCTGAAGCATGAAGCAAGGAGCACATCTTCCTTACACTAAGCAGCCGCACCAATTTGAATTACAGAATCACAGAGTCGGAAAGCCCCCGCTTGCTGGCGGGGAGGCGAGGGCAAAAAGGTCAAGGGATGTCCACGGGGACGAAACGGGCCAGCTCACCGCGCCCACGCTTCCCGGTAGCCACGGGGCGGACTTTTCCCGCGCAGGGAAGCGACGCCTAGCCGAGCATCTTCCCACAGGGCCGGGAGGAGGTGGCCTGGGAGGGGGCGGTGGCCCAGGGTCCAGCCCACAGGCCCGGGGGCGGGGCGTCTCCATGCAAATCAGCCCCTCACAGCCAATGGGAGGGCGAGCCCGGCTGAGGGGCGGGGCGCTCCGGGGGCGATGAGCGCTCGCCTCGACGGCGCGGGCGCTGCGGCGGCATCGGCACCCCGGGAGCGGCATCGGCAGCTCGGGAGCGACATCGGCACCCCGAGAGCGACATCGGCAGCTCGGGAGCGCCATCGGCACCCCGGGAGAGGCATCGACACCCCCGGGAGCGACGTCGGCTCCCCGGGAGCGGCATCGGCACTTCGGGAGCGGCGCCGGCACTTCGGGAGCGGCGCCGGCACTTCGGGAGCGGCGCGGGCGGAGCGACACGGGACCGGCCGGGCTGCTCTGTCCTGCCCGGGGGTGAGTACCTGCCGGGACGAGGGAGGAGGAGACAGCGCTTTCCTCGGGGGCCTGGCAGGGTTTGCCTTCTTCACCCGGGCACAGCCGGTGTCGGCTCCCGGGATGGCATCATGGCCGTATTCCCGAGCTCCCCCGAGCATCACTGGAATTCCCGGACGCCGACGCGTCCTGAGCTGCTGCCGGAGGGAGGGCGGTGCTGGGCAGTGCCGGAGCCCGGGCTGGCCGCCCCTTCCCCTGCTGTCGGGGCGCGCTCCGGGGCGTGCCCGGTGCTCGACAGCCCAGCCGGCGAGGCGGAGGGGCCGCGGGGCATGCAGAGCTCTCGGCACCTCGGTTTTGCGTAAAAGTAGACGAAACCGCCCCTTTTGAGTCGAGAGGCGAAGTCTGAAGCCCGGAGGCAGGAGAGATGATAGTAAATGCGGACTGGGCATTTGGGTCCGAAGGTGCCTTAGGTGCCCTGCTCCTCGTGAAAGGCAAAAGGGATGTCTGGGTTTTCACAGGATGAGAGAAAAACACATGCACTTTCAAATATGCGTCTTCTCATCCAGTCACAACGGATGTTTGCATTTCCACTGCCTCGTTGGTCTGGCTTAACGAGTATTAACATTTTATTCATAGTGCTTATACATGGTTATGAATAGCTCCAGAGCAGATTTTACAGAAAATTTGGTTTAGATGCAAAATATAATAGCTTTTCCTTTGTTCTTGAGTGTCTTCATGGCCAGATCTGGAAGTGGGTGCAAAAGTTAGTGTTCTTTGATTGCTTCCTATTAAATTGATACTCATTTCCTTCCTACCAAGAAGAACTGACACTCATGTATGTCTGAGATAACTTACGTGTCACTCTGTGATACCGAGAAAGGAAATGACTAGAATAACAACACTGGCCAAAAACGGACGCTTGCACTTTTTGTTCCTTTTCTTTAGATGGTATTTTAGGAACTGTCTTTTAAGCTGTCAGGTATCAAAATGACAATATATGGATGAGAATACAGTTTGAAGGATGATGCTTTCTTACCAGTGCTGATACTCACTATTTAAATAGGGGTGAGACTACAAGATGACCATAACTTTTTTTCCATTCAAAACAGACCAGAGATCTAACAGATGAACAGAAGAAAGGTCATAGTTAGGAAAGGATGGTTTAGGTGCCTGACTCCTACAATGACCTTTTTCTCACACTTTTTTCTCCGACTGCCTTGTATGACCACTGCTTTGAAACCAAAATTGCATGTTCAGTCATATGGTATTTGGTGCTTTGACTGAGGCTGAGACTGCAAGTTAAACTCTGTAGTTGAAAGACATCTCCATGAAGAAAGTAAGCATGGTACAGAAGATCTCTTGAGACATGAAAATGAGTAAAATGTAGTACCGTCTGGGCACTGCAGATAAGCATGATGCTGTGGAATGCAACTGCATATTCTATCAGTCCTGGAAAATTTGATTGCTGTGGGATTAAGCTCCATGTCCAGAATCTTTCACTATACTATAACAGCAATCAAGACCTGCTTCAGAAGAAGAAATGGCAGTTGCCACTGGTGCATAAATAGTTGAGAAGGAAGACAATCTGCTGAGTGGAAAGTCACCTAAATTTCTCCCCAGCACAGGCAGCACTGTGTGAAGATGTACGCTGTGCTGGACACACAGTGACACTGGGGCGAGGGTACTGAATAAATCATGGGAATGCAGAGCCACTGGGGGACTGTAAGACATTGCTTAATCCATTTGGTGCACTGTGTAGCTGTGCACCTAAACCAGGCCTGAGAGGGGTTTCTGTATCTTCTCTCTTTTTGTCAAGGAAGAAGGTCCTGCAGTGCTTCCACAGAGAAATGGTCCAATTTTCAGCAAGTCACAGCCAGTTCAACACAGGTCTCAAGTATGAAACAAATTGATTACTTTGTGTGTTTCCAGTGTCAACACAGGGATCAAACTGATCATTTTCCTTTCCATAGAAAATTCCTTCTATGTGTTGGAGTGCTGCATCTCTTTCCCTGGTCTTCTGAATTAAATGAACATAATTCCTTCAACTCCTCTTTCTCCAGGATTGTATTTTCTAAACTGTTTGGAGACAATGCAAAATATGCTCCCTTTAACTTTCCTAATGTGATAACTGGTGCAAGATGTACTATTCCAACTGAGGCCTTATCTATACCAAGCAGAGTAAAACCAGTCCTTCCCAAGCCATCTCTCATGTAAGACATGGGGTTTTGTTTTTTTACAATGGCATTATATTGTGAACTTGTTTTGTAGTTTGCAATCAGCTATATCCCCACCAATGCTTTCCTGTTGCCAGACTAGGTGTTTCCTACTTTCTATTTTTGTGAATTATTTTATCTAAATGTGCCAGGCTTGTCTACAATGAATTTCCTTTTACTTTTGTTAATTCTTCTCTTACTGTCAAGATCACCTTAAATTCTCATAACTTCTCTCCTGTCCCACCAAATGCTTGCTTCTACTCCCTTCCAGTTCAGTGTCACCTGGAGACTGTACAAGCTCCTGTTTGGTTCCACTCTCCAAGGTACTAATGGAAAATATGGATAACCTCTGAGTGTGACAAATACCCATCCTAATGCTGATATGTTCAAAACCAGTTCTGATGGTGAGAAGACAACTGCTGTGTCAAGTGTGAAGGTAGTGGACTAGATATGCTTCCTGTTATCTTTTATCTGGCCCATCAATTTTCTTTGTCTCTGGTCATCCCTGTAGTTCAAGGATGACAAAGCATGGTGCAGAAATTACTCAGGCAATGTTAACTTGATCCAGTAAACTCATCACAACACCAAATGCGGGATTACGGCTTTTTGCAGTGAAGCCATTTTTGGTTACGCTTGCATTTTAGGTTACTCCCCAAGATGTGCCCATGAACCAGCTCTGGTGAGGAACATCATTCCCAGGGAGCAGACTAGGGCTGGCTGCTGGTAACCCACTCTTGAGTAGTGGGGGGGCTCCACATGAGGGGAGCAAAGCAATTTGGTTTCTGCTTCTGCTTTGGTAGGCTAGATGAGATATCAAGACACTCTACACAATCAGCAAGAGCTCTCACACAGTGTTTGGCACTTACATCTAGGCCATTTCTATGTAGTTTTATCAGAGAGGGAATGATGTCACATATCTTGCTTTCAGAAGGCTTATCATGTGTGCAGCTTTTGCTTAATCTGCTATGGCAGTTAACCCATTAATTGCCAGGGTTATTCTCAACAAACTTGTGTTCACAAAAGTCAAGGAATTACTGCATGCTCCAGCTTTTCCTGCTATTAGATTTCTCTGTGCTGTGTTTGTGGTAGAGACAACTCACCTATTTTTGAAAGCAAGAATAAAGCTTGCTTGAGCTTTTGATATGCCAAATCAGGTGTGTCCCTAATTACATCTGTATCTTGTCTCAGCTTCACTGGTGCTTTGAATGGGCCTGTGAACCCCCATGGGCTGCTAAGTAGCAGAACTGCCATAAAGCCTGACATGTCCTGGGGCCGAGGTTGTGGGTATGCTTGTATGGCTGTAGGGGTTATTTCCTGGCTGGAACTAGCTTGGTGCAGGTACAGTTGTGTAGATTTTGCAATGGGATCCCAAACTGAGCCTTGAGTGTACTGGCCCACATGACCAAATACCAAGAAAACAGCCTGTATTTAACCTTAAAGGGATTTTTTTTAAAGTCAAGAGTAGTTGGTCTCAGATTGTAACACTTTATCACAAGCCTTAAATACCTGTGTTTTTAAAAAAATAATGCAGTTGTGCTAATTTAAAAATACCAGTAAAACATGTTTCTTCTAACTGATGATCACGTACAACCTCCTATTTCTATTTGCATGCCAACATAATGTCTTAATCACTTAAAAATACCACTGTGTGGTAGCAATAGTAGTTATATAAGTGTGGTATGTACCTAGCTATTTCACGGAGCCCATGTGTTTCAGGGCAGCCGAGGTGATTAATTAGATAATGTGTGTCCTCGTGGTGCTGCAGTGCCAGCACCGCCTGTGAGTGCGTTGGCTAATTGCCCTGCACAGTGACTTGTAATGACGCAGAGCTGTAGTAATTGCCAAGAAATGCATGGATGGCTGTCTCTCTGTTTATGGTGGTAGTACGGATCTGTCTAAACCATTCACCAAGCCCTTGGAGGTACAGTTGACACTCCCCTTGTCTCCATCCAGGCCAATTTCGCCTGAAGACCTTGCTATTGCTGATGGTGGGAAGGGCACCCTGCAGTAGTCAGCCTACAGTGCAGTGCACAGCAGGTACTGGAAAGCACTGCATTGACAGCCATGGTGGAGTTGTTTTTGTCTCTCTTGGGAATAATACAATCCCATGAATGTTCACCTACTCTTGTAACACTGGTGTGTTTCTTAGCAAGATGTGCACATTAAAACCAATGGAAGTCAGCTCACAGGTCTCAAGGATTCCAAGGATTCAGCAAGTTTTCAATATCTGCAGATGCTAACTTAAATATTCTGTTTCTGACATCCTTAGGAAAATGAAGTAGCCAAATTTGGGGTGTGCATTATCTTTCCTGTTCTTAACTTCCATTAAGATACTGCTGGAGAGAGTTCCCAAGTTTGGGAGAGGATTCAAACCATGTATGTGAAGAATTTGCACTTGCCAATGGGCCACGTAGTGAAGATGGAGGAATTTTGTTTGTCTACAGCCCTGTTACAACTGCTCCCCACCCCACCCAACCAAATCAAATTACAATTGCTCATTTATGTGACTTGTGTGAAAAATGTCAAGAGGAGATACCGAGAATCCATTTTATCTATCCAGTATTGAAAATATGTCAGTGGTGATCCATAGCTCTCCAGTGAAAATTTAGACAACCTAGTAAATAGTAGCCATCAACCTGTGTAAAACAAGCTGTCCTCTCCAATGCAGGAAAAATGTTTATTCTCATGGTTACTGAGTAATAACAAGTTAAAACTTCAGATTTTTTTTGTCAGTTTTATCATAAATTTGTGAAAAATGGCATATCATAGTGCATTCAATTCACACCAGCAACTTCTCCTAGTTTTGATACTAATGTCTGGGAAACCTGATAACCAGTCTATGGAAAACACCAGGATGGTTAGCCTTATTCAATACATCTGAGGAGTATGAGATGCACCCTAGATCCTTGAATTTATAATTATTGCTGTCATATGAAAATTGAGGGTTCCTTTCTGTTGAAGAGATTGAATACTGGTAAAGAAACCCAGAAAAGTCAAAGAATAACCTCCAAAGCTATCAGTATTCCAGCAATTATCGCTTCATTTCTTTGAGTTAGAAGCAACAATCTGAATTTTAGTTTTTCTCCCCTTGGTTTTTCCTAGCCTTTATTATACAAAAGGAACCACTAGAGACTTGGAGATTCTGCCAACTGCAGAAGTAGCCTACAAAGATGGAGTCATCCCAACTTTTCTGAATATATCAGCTTGTAATAAATAACTTGTCCTGGCACAAAAGGAGATGTTGATACTTCATTCAAGCTTTTCGGGAAAAAAAAATACTCTGAGACATTTGCAACTGCAGATATTTGTCACTAGGATGATGGAAAGTACAAAGGTGGTGTGCTGCTGTACACAGGCTTTGATGAGCATATGAGCTAGGTAGTGTAGTCTTCAGACACTCTTGCAACTTCTTTGTTGCGGAGGGATAACTCAGACGACTCAGTATGAGTTAGCAATGAACTTCGTTTATTGATCAGTTACATGCCTTTTTATAAGTTCTATAATGTGCTCATCCATATTCTGTAACCCAAGTGTGCTATTGGTGTGCTTTTGCAAGTCAACCCCCTCCCTTTATGTTTCTCTTTGCTACTGCCAACTTTCTCGTTTCCCATCCTCCTTCTGCATTCCTACCTGACTAAAAAACATCTTGTTATTGTATAGCTCCCTCGCGAAGGACAGAGTGTCCTTCGGTTTACATCCTTAAACTAACTGACTACGCTGTTTCCCCATCTCCTCGGCCACAAGCCGTTCCATGCTCACTTTCCTTTATCCATTCTGCAACACTTCTTGATGGATTTCTGTAGCTTTATAACTGGCATTCAGTGTTAACTGAAGGACTTTAATTCCTGCATACATTTTGTCTATTTTTAGATACTGTGAAATCCAAGAAATTACGGAGAGGATAACTTCCTTTCAGTGAGGCTACAAAAAGATTCTGAACTGCTGATCTCTGTCATAGTTGTTAATATTGGAGTTAGTGCACAGATGTGATCTTAGAACAGCTTGAGAAGGCAAACTGTCCTAATCACTAGATTATAATTTTTGTTGTTTCAGGCTCTCATAGAGGAGAAGAGAGAAAAAAGATAAGTGATTTGAAAAATTCAAGCCTGCTGTGCTACCTGTGATGGGCATGGTTGGGAAGACAGGGAATTTGGACTGAAAAGATGACTAGTACTCTGCTATAAGCCAATTACTCATATGGAAAGAGGAAAACCTACTGTTAAAAAAAAAAAGTCTGTTTCCCAAGTTAATTAATATTATCAAGTCTATTATTAGACAACAGATACCAAGCAAAAATATTAAATTTGGTCTAAGACAATTGTTTCCAAAACTGATAGTTACTGGAAAATTATTATTAAATCTGAGACTCAAACTCTTAAACAAAAGGCTTCCGCTAAATTTAACACTTTTTTTACCTATGCATGACTTGCATTTCAGTGCAACAGCAGCACACTCTTTGCCTTGGAATGGAGTATGTTCAATTCAGCAAGTCCATCTGAGTAGATTTCCATCAATACTACATCCTCTAGAAGCCACGTGGGAAGTCACTGAAATGTGCTGACACACACTTAGCTATGAAGCAGTTTTGCCTAGGAGCAGGTTATTATTGTTCACCACTTGTTTTTTGGGTCACATCTATTGTATGTCATGCAATCAAAATCACATGCCATTCAGGGCCAGGATGAGCCACATGGGTTCCTTTTACCTTCCAAGGGTGAGAAGAACTACTGACAGAAATTATTTTTAACTGGCTTGTTTTGAAATATCTGTTGTTCCTCAAACAACTGAAGTAAAAGCTTCATCTTGTAAGGCCCTACTCAAGGCTGAAAAGATTACTGACTAGACTTTTGGTAACCCACAAGCTGGTATTAAGTAGCAGCTGCCATTTATGAATGCTGCAAGAATAAAAAATGTACACTGCCTTCCTTCCCAGCTGCTGGCCATGAAATATGGATGCTGTGCTGAAACTGCTTCATTATTTCACTGTTTGTTTCCAGACTCTGATCATGGAATCACAGAATATTCTGAGCTGGAAGGAGCCCACAAGGATCATTGAGCACAACTCTTAAGTGAATGGCCCATATGAGGATCAAGTGTGGCTATACAAATGTTAAAGCTGAAATAAACATAGGTGTGCAACTCATTTGTTTCTATAGAAATAACTTTTCATCCTTAAATTATTTCTACATAGTTAACAGGCTTCAGAACATTAGCATGGCAATGGAAATATGCTTTGTAGGACTCTCTTTTGTATGTATATGGGGCTAACAGAAAGGGGGTTTATGCATATGCATAGTTTTTGATTTTCAGAGTGGATTTACTTTCTTGTCTGAAATCCCATGTCACACACAGTTGTGTGGGACTGCAGTCTTATTGCAACACGACAATTTGTGTCTTTCTCAGGCATCATGGGAAAGCTAGTCACTGTGGTGATTAATACCAAGGAGTAGCACAGTAACATGAAGAGATGAGTACTGAACATGCCCTCAGCTGACTGTACTTGCTGGGTATCTGCCTTCAAAGTTGTAACTTCTGCTGTCATCACCTGGCCTGTATTTCCTGTGTGTGTGTTTGAGTGTACACATCATGATGGACTGCAGAAGGAGCTTCATTTTTACAAGGACAGATTTACCTAGCCCAAAAATACAAAAGTGGAAGTACATGTTCCAGTTTGAATATATGCAGCATTTTAAAATAAAATAAAACTGACAGCTGATCTATTAAACCTCACACTCTTAGAATTCAGGCAGTTGTACACTTGCGGTTGTTACTCCAGAGCAGTTGCTGTCTTGATATTCTAGATGTCTCTTATATAGACTTATGCAAGTAGGTGAATATATTTAATGTTCATGTTCAAATTAGCAAACTTTTTATCTAAGGCTGAGTACCAGAACAATTTAGACTGGACCTTTGGACATTGTCTAATCCAGGCCCACTCAAAACACACACAGGCAGTTTAGGTTGCTGAGGGCCATGCCAAGTAGAGTTTTAAATATCTTCAAGGATGCAGACTCCAAAACTTTTCTGGGCACCTTTTCCAATTGTTTCTAAATGTTTGGTTTGGGGTTTTTTTCCCTTTCCTTTCCCCCTCGTCTTGTATCTCTGGGGGGCTCTTCCCTTGTTTTCACTTAGGTCTGTTGCCTCTTGTGCTGTTGCATTTTCATGAAGGGCCTAGCCTTGCATTAAGCAGAGGTGGCAACAAGATATCTCTTGAGCTTCCTGTTTTTCAGGCTAAACATTCCCAACTCTCTCAGCCTCTCTTCGTATGTCAGGTGCTCCACCACCTCTGACCACCACTGTGGCCTCCCCTGGGCTCATCCCAGTGTGTCTGGGATGTTGCGTAATACTCCAGATGTAGCCTCTCAAGTGCCAGACAGGAAGGGTCCCTTTCCTTCCTCACTTTTGTTATTCCAGCCTGGATGCATGGCATATGTTCCAGTTCATGCCTACCAGCACACCAAAGTCCTGCAGAACTGCTTCCCAGTCAGAGAGCCCAACTTCTCCTGCTGCACTGGACACTGTATGAAGGGAGAGACTGACGCTCATTTTACAGATTGAAGTCTGAGGCTGTCCCTAAAAACCAGTAATGTACTATGTATTAATGTATTGCTGTTCTAATTACAAACAATGCAATCAACATATAAGTAGACGAAAACTTTACTGAGTAAAAACAGCATCTGATAAAGGAGGTCAACTTTTCTAAACATTGATTTATTAAGTTGAAATGTTTCAAATTGCTGTTCCCCCTTGCTCTTCCTGCTTATTTCTTTCAGCTCTTTAGTGCCAGTTCTGTCCCTGACACCATCCAAGGAATGCTTGGAAGTTACTGTCCTCTCTTGGGAAGATTTGGTTCCCCTTTGTTTGAAATTAGAATTTGAAATAGGAAAGGACCTCTGTGGGGATGTTAGATTCCAGACTACTGTTTTTCTTTATGTAAAAAATCCTGAAATTCTGCCAGCTTGTGAGTTTCTCAAAGCAACAGTTTCCAAATACCCCAAATAAATTTACTGTCCTCCTTGAGCCAAAGGTGCTCAAGAAAGCTGAAATCTAAACATTTTTGTGAACCTCACAAATCTCTTCAGCCAAATATTGCAAATGCTAACCTATGGAGTACTTGAGCATGTTCAGCATAAAGCTGAACAGGTGTCCTCTGTAATTTGTGGTGTTTGTGGCCTGATATGATGCTGAAATACAGGCATAAAGTTACTCACTTCCTGTCCTTCCATCCTGTCCAAGTACTGTGTGTAGATAAGGAAGAGCATCTTGGAAATGTGAAGATGAAGTGGGAAGCAGGCTAGGTGATACACTTTAGAAACAGAGTGTAAAAGACAGGACTTGGGGAGAATGAAAGAAAGTGCCAAAAAGTCCCTGATTTTGCAGGACTCTGAAGTCAGGCTTAAAGAGATGGCATCCATTTGTTAGGACAAACGTGTGAACACTTTAGCTGTGGAGCCATACCCCAGACAGGTACAGGTCCTCAATGCAGAGCTGAAAGATACAATGTTGACCACCTTAATACAGGCTTTTAGAAGTAAGTACTGGGAAAACCCAGGCTGAAGATGGTCAGTGCAACTGTAACTTGATCCCTGTGTTCCGCTTACAGCTAGACTCTACTGCATCTGCTGGATCATGGAGATTGTGAGATTGTGTGTGATGCTGTCCATGTCACTGGAGAGGAGCTCTTCACAAGGGGCCTTGATCCATACGTTCATTCACTGATGTCCAGTTTGCTCCTTCACGGTCTTACTCAGCAAAGTGCTCAAGGCTTGGAGCAGTGACTGAAGTCAGAAGGAGCTGAGTTCTGAACATTCCAGGTACAAAGAATTGTGTTCGAAGTCTCTCAAGTGGGCATCATAACTCATTAAAAGTGATAGCATTGTCCTTAATGACTCTGGGCTGAAACCTGACTGTGGGGCTGTTTATTTTGCCCTTCCCCAAAAGACTGGTAGGAGTGTATGGACCTTTCCAAAGATTTTCCAGGGGAAATCCCTGAGGAAATGAACAGTAGCAACACAGTAAATGAGATAGCATGAACTGAATGATGAATATTACATTTTATGTTGAACAACTTCTATTCAGCACGTACGGACTGTAGGCAGACACTGGGTAGAAGTGATAGTACATAGGCCGGTGTTTAATTGTTTGATCTTCCTGTGTGCAGGCAACATTGTCAAGGCCACACTTGACAGCTCCTTACTCTTCTTTTAATGTTTGACTTTTTAACCTTTCCTGTTGTATTAAAAGAAAAAAAAATATTTTTAGAGATGCTGCGGAATTAATATATACATGAATTTACTACAGCATGAGTATTTTCATGTTGTGAATTACTATGTATTTGCTTCTCCATTTCTTCCTGGGGAAGCAAGGGTAGATCTACTCTTACAAAATTATGAGTTTATTACACAGGAGCTTTACCCAGTGTTTGCTTGACAAAGAAAACACAAACAGAAAGTGAAATCATTGTTGAGCCAGTTGTTACTCTGGTCTCTGTGGATGGCCGATGAAATTGAATTTTTCTTATTTTTAAGGAGGGGTAAGCACAAAGTTCACAGAATCGCAAAATCATTAGGGTTGGAAGGGACCTTGGAGATCATTTAGTCGAAATCCCCTCCCAAGGCAGGGCCACCTAAATCAGGTGACACAGTAATGTGTCCAGTGGGTTTTGAATGCCTCTAGAGAGGGAGACTCCCTGGGTAGCCTATTCCAGTGCTCTGCTGCCCTCAGTGTAAAAAAGTTCTTCCTCGTGTTGAGGTGAAACTTCCTGTGATTTAGTTTACGGACATTTTTCTTTGTCCTGTTGCTGGGTACCACTGAAATGAGTCTGGCACCATCCTCTTGACATCCGCCTCTGACATATATAAATATGTGTTGATGAGATCCCCTCTCAGTCTTCTCTTCTTTAGACTAAACATGTCCAGCTCCCGCAGTCTCCCCTCATAAGAGAGATGCTCCACACCCCTAACTGTTGATGCCTGATACTCTATAGTCAATGAGAGCATCTGGAGACACTAAAGTTGCTCATTCTTTTTTTTCCTTTTTTTTTTTTTACCCTATCTTGATACTTTCCACACCATTTTTTGAAACTTTTATTTCCCAACTATATTGGTAAATGCCATTTCTGTTTCTGAGAGGCTTCTTAGTATTCTCCCTGAAAAAGCAAACTTAGAATGAGGGAAGCCCTATGACATTTTGGGCAATTGATGTAATGAAGGATCAGGAGCTAGAGGAGATTTCTCTAGTGAGCAGCAGTGGGAGGTGTTTGGCTATTAACATGTCTACAGATGCTCATAGATGAAGGCTTCCTATCAGGAGTCTGTTTTTTTCCCTCCAAGTAAAAGACTGGCATCTTGTGGGGAGTTTGGGATTGTTCTACTATTCTTTCTGATTTGTCTTTAGGATTTGTTATCTTCTTTCCTGCAGTTTTTGTTTCTAATCTTTGTACCTTCTAGAACAGTGTTCTAACCAGAGTTTTGGATGTGATATCCATCACTGTATAAAATACTGTGAACAAATTTAAAATCTGATATTTTGGGTTATCTTTGATGTAGTTGTTTCTTATCTATGATTTAGTTATCACCGTGATGTAGTTATTAGTTAAAATTTTCAATTCTTGTAAACCAGTATTTTAGTTACTTTAAACTCATTCCTCCTGTTCCTATTTTACAGGCAGGATGAAAGACCGTCTAGGTGAGCTGCGTGAATTTGCCAGGTTACATAACCAACAGTTTTCTGATAGCGATGATGATGAAAATTCACCCCAGGATATTCTCCTTTATGAGACGGATTATGCCTTGGAAATCCTCCATAAGGACATACAGAGCATCCGAACAGAAAATGACCATCTCAAAGCGGATGTCAACCGTCTCAGAAAGCAAAACACCCGCTTCCTTACTTCCATGCGCCGTCTCAGTAGCATCAAACGAGATACTAACTGTATTGCCAGAGACATTAAGACCCGCGGAGAAAGCATCCACAGGAAACTGCAGGTAATGAGAGACTTCTGTGAAGATGCAATAACGAAATATGGAGCTATGTCTGTCATTGCGAGGGTGGCAAAGAACCACTACGTTGACCTCATGCACACATTTCAGGACGCCATGTTTGATTACAACGCAACGGAGATGAACCAGCGGGAGAACTGCAAGATTAGAATTCAGCGTCAGCTGGAGATCATGGGCAAAGACGTTTCTGGCAACCAGATTGAGGAGATGATTGAGCAAGGCAAATGGGATGTCTTCTCCGAGAATCTCCTGTCGGATGTTAAGGGAGCTCGCTCAGCCTTGAATGAGATAGAGACGCGACATAAGGAGCTGGTGAAGTTAGAAGGTCGCATTAAGGAAGTTCACGAGCTCTTTCTGCAGGTGGCCCTGCTGGTGGAGGAACAGGCGGACACCTTTGATGTTATTGAGATAAATATGCAGAATGTTGAGGACTATGTAGGAGATGCGAAAGATCAAGTGAAAAAAGCTTTGGAATACAGGAGAAAACATCCCCTCAGAACAATCCTCTGCTGCTGCATATCATGTTGCAGAAGGTGACAATCCCACTGGAGCTATCACAGGCTGACTTGTATGTCTTCAAAATCAGGTGTTCTT
This sequence comes from Pomatostomus ruficeps, assembly GCA_013400735.1. NCBI lineage: Eukaryota > Metazoa > Chordata > Aves > Passeriformes > Timaliidae > Pomatostomus > Pomatostomus ruficeps. The sequence continues at coordinate 119,358 of VYZT01002607.1, forward strand.
TGCAGAGACTTTTCTATAATGACAAACCCTAGAAATAGGGGGGATATTCTGCAGTTGGTTTTGTTCGTTGTGTTTTTACTAAATGTGCTGAAGGCTGTTTCTATTTATGAACTCTTAGAAATGTTGATAAAACTATTTTTAATCTAATTTTTATTGAAAGGTCCTGTTACTGTAACTAGAGGTGCAAGATCTCTGCAGTGATACTTGTTTCAGATAGGCAAGAAAGAGGAATGAATAACTTGGCCTAGGGAAGATTAATACTTTCAAAAAGCAACTTTATTCTTATTTGCCCAAGTGAGGCTGCAGGCAGTGAAGCCTTACTGCCTGGGGTGACACAGTACATCAGAGAATCAGGAGGTTTCAGTTTTAACTAGTTTGAAGCCTGCTTGATGCAAATTTGACAAAATACTGAGCCTGCTAGCACGAGCAGGACACAGAACTGTTTCTCTTTCAACTTGATTTCCATCTGTCTTGAATCTTAACAGAAGTGGCTGCACCTGAAATGATAATATGCACATTTTGCTCTATTTGTGTGCAAGTGGCTGCTTTTTTCCATTTTGAGTACCCAGCTCTCTCAAGGCAGCTAAAAGCACTGCAACACTGAGGCATCTCACTCAGTTTTAACTTGAGCCACTCTTTGGTTTCTCAATTTCAAACCTGCCATGTTTTCATGTTCTGATGCATTTTTCTGCCAATTAACACTTCAGCCAGAAGAGAAACATCGAGTGGCCTTCTGCAGAAACACCCATAAGAAGACAACAGTTGTGGGTCTGAGAAAGCATTTTAGGGTCTCCTATACTGGCACATACGTACAAGCAGTTTTAGTGGAATGATGGGCCTGTCAGTACACTTTTTATAAGCATTGACCAAATATGGAATTTTTAATATCTGTTTTAAATAAGATGAAGGATTACTTTTTTTTTTTTTTTAATATGCAGATTTACTGGTGTACAAAAATTTTGACTTTTCTCCAGTTGTTGGGAAATCTCCACCTGGGAAAGCAAATAGAACTATTTCTTCAGTACACCTGAAGAAGAAAGAAAACAGTTTCATGGCATTTCAGTGCTCTTTTCAAGCTTAAAAGTAAACTCTCCTGTCTGCCCTTACACAAGGGCAAACCAGTAAGTTTGGAGTATGTCAAGGAAATAAAAAGTGTGCAGCCCTGGTAAGCACTGAGCCTTGTCAGTGAAATGTATTCATAAAGTCTGGTGAGTGATCATAGCTCCTGTTTCTGGAGGTTTTCCAACTGTATTTCTAGGTGGCTTCCTTATACACTGTGTTCTATTGCTATCCTTTGAAATAATGCAGGACATTTTTTCAGAAGTTATTTTTTTTTAACTGATGATCCTATTTGTACCTATTTTAATAAATATATTTCAACATTTCAAATATTTTGTATTTGGGAGTTTTCCTCAGATGTGCATAGAGGTGCATCTTCCTGCACCAGTTGCAGTGCAACTTCTCCCTTCTTACCCTTTGCACACTAATTTTATATGTGGAAAAACCCCCCCAAACATTTCTTACTATTTGTATTAATATAACAAAACAGCAAAATAAATCCAACTTCCAAGCTTTCATATCTTACTGAGAAACACTTTTTAGCCAGACAGGCTTTTTTACACAAATAGCAACTAAAGGGATAACTCTTCTCAGAAACTGAGTGTCCCTTTTGCTGTAGCACCTGTCTCTGATAACATGGAAGAGTGAGGAACACCGATCTCCTAAACTATGAGATACTTAGATATTCAGTGGTGTACTGGTGATATCAGTATTCTGCTTGTCTGAGGACCTCTCCAACAGCAGTGTTCAAACTTTAAGTGAGAGAAAGGAGGGTGATGAGCTGGCACCACAGCTTTGGTGCTACTCAAGAAGACAAAGTTTTTTACTCTGTAGGTACTGCCATTAAGTCAGTAGAACTGTGCATTCAGAGAGAAAAACCCTAAAACTCTGAGAGTCAGCATGTGGGGATAAATCAAGAGGAATTAAATAATGTATTTCCTTTCATATGCATATTCCTAGAACTTGCCAATGTTTTTGATAAAAAATATGTACATGTTTTGTGTGCTGGTTCCTTTTTTTGCATCTTCAAATGGAATAAAAGATTTAATAAGAAAAACTGAAAGTGCAGAGTGTCGTACATTGAGTCTGCAGCTGTGAATAGTTTTTTGCATTGTCAAAGTTTAGTTTAAAAGTTGCTGGACTAAATTCTGAGTTGGTAAAAGGAGATTAAATAAGGCCTAGAAAAAAAAAGTCCTCCTAATATTTGTTGCCATGGTAAATGAAATATGTTGCACATTGAAATAGACTTTTTTTCCCTAAAAAACCCAAGGAAAATAAGTTTCATGCACTTTAAGATGATTCTCTAGTGCAAAAAAATCAAAGCTATTTTGGCTGTTCTGAGAGATCGTCATGATTTCACTAGCAGATATGCAAAACTAGTATTCAAATCTTTAGTTTGGTTTGAGGGACAGGGAAAGAGAGAAGAAAGAAAAGGTAACTGTAGACCTTCTCTCCTGACTTACAGCTGTTGCTGCAAGAAAAGAAATGAGAATCATTCAAAAACCAACCTGAGACCTTTTAAAATCATTTTAAAGATGCATTGTGAGTTAAGAGACACTTGAAAGTGACTTCCAGTAACTGAAGCAATCATTCTGTCATTCACTTCCTTGCAAATATGTCCATTGCTTAATACTATGGGGTTTTTTCTACCCTTCAGTTGTGTAAGAACTCAAATTTAGCCAGCCCACAAACTTGCCTAATCACAGTTAAACAGACTTCTGAAAAAAACTGATCACACTATAGCTGCAAGGACTCATGCCACACAGGATGGGTGGAAAAAGATGATAAAAGTTGCTTGGTAATATGTTAGCATACTAATAACAGAAGCTGCAGAATGGACATCTTCTAAGGAAAGCTGCCTTTTCCTTCTGAAAGTCAGCACAACTCCTATGCAGATGTGTGTAGCATATTCTATGGGTTGATGAGGGATTTTTCCCCCTCTTTCCTCATATGACAAACACTTTGAGGGGTGAAGAGGTTAAAATCTGACAGAGGATGGTTAAGCTTTTAGGATTACTGTTACCTTGGTTTTGTTTTCTACAGAAACTGAAGCTTCACAACCCAGCTACCCATGAATGTCAGCCCTTTCTGAAGAGGACATAGAAAACTGGCAACCAGGGCACTTTGCTCCTTCTAAAAAATGTAAGACCACACAGCATAAATATAAAAGAGACAAAAAAATCCCCTTTTGCAAAATGTAATGTTTAATATGTAATGGATATGTGTATGTCTCCATTTCATCTTGAGGGACTTTTTCTTTTTTTGAATCATGGGTTTCATTTTAGAGAAATGGCAGTGGGACAATTGCTTCCTCAAAATGAAGGACCAGGCTGTGGACACGCACATGTGAGCAGGTATCTAGCACATGTCTTGGGAGAAACTTCTTGAAGTAAAGGGATAGCTTTTAAGATCCAGATACCTTTTTTTTTCTGGAGGCTGAACTGAGTAGCTATGCTAACCTGCATTAAGGATGTTTTGAATGCACAGTCCAAGTTGTATTTTATTATTTCTTGAAATCAAAACATATTCTCTAGACTTTTGAACCATGGTAGCTATTCGAAATTGATTTGAAAAAGGGTAAGAGCTACATGGGGTTGTGCTTCTATCTCTAGGAAAGTATCACAGATATAATGAAGGCAGGAAACAGTGTAATTTAATAGATACTGTATGTGGTGATTCTGGTTAATAAATTTCCAATGCAATGGGGTTTTCACATGGAGCCATGCTATTTGTTTCTGTAACATGTAAGAAGGCAACAGCAGATCTGTCTTCTTCCATTTTTTAGCATATTATATAGTGTCTTCATAATGGTTGAGCCAAAGCAAGTAAGAGCCAGTGGAAGACAGCTTCACCATCACGCCTTTCAGTGCATACATTGTTAGGGCACCAAGTCTGAACAAGAAAAAGTAACAGTTTACTGTGTTTCTTAGAAATTGTGTTAGATGTAAACTGAAAAGGAGAAAACCTAACTGATGGTATTTCTCTACTCAATACTTGGCTGAAAGGCACAAACCTACTGAACGGAGAACAATGGCATGCCACCTATTTCAAGCCAATGATACAGCATGGCAAACTCCATTGAAAGAGCTGTTCTTTGATTCCTGAGCTCCAGCGTGTGAATAAAATGAAGGAAAAAGGTGTGAGTTTCACGTTTGTTCTTCATTAACAATTTACTTGTATGGCATAAGAGAAGTATTTTCCCTCACAAGCATGCCTAGTGTCCCTGGGGACTCCGAGCCCTAAGAGCCGAGGAGGTCAGGCACCACCCGCACCTGCGAATCCGAGGCCCAGATCCCTTGCAGAGGGGCAGGGACAGCGTGTGTCCAACACCCGAGCAGGGAGTGTGCTCCTGTTCTGCGTGTGGGGAAGCAGACCGCCTCTGCCTGCCTCCCCGTGTGCTGGAGGCTGGCACACGCCCGTGTCCTCAGCCTGTGCTGTGCGGAATGAGTTTCTCACACCTCAAAGGCTGCAAAGTTTGGTGGCACGCAGGATGTCCCATTTTCTCCGCTGGAAAATAGCAGCGAGAGTGGGAGCCACTGCCAGGCGTAAAGCCAGCGAAGGGACACTTTCCCATTCCCCCTCTGTTGTAGGGGAGAACGAGGAGGTCCCAGGGCATGCAGTAACCGGGAATATTGCGATAGGTGCTTCCGCAGACCCGGCACATAGTGGCGACCAGCGAAAAATTCTCTCCCTGCGATATTTTTCTCCTAATTAAGCATAATTGATAACTTTAGACTTTGTTGGTTTTGGTTCTCCTTCTACAAGCGAGGGAAGATACATTCCAGGAAACAGTCGGACGGAAATAATAAAGTGTCGTGCCTTATCGGCACAACCTCTCCGCTGCCCCCACGCCCGACGAGTCCCGCGGCCCTGCCCGCTCTGACGGGGGCGAGCCCGCTCTGAGGGTGCTGAGTCCGCACTGCCCGCGGCCCTCGCACCCCGCCGCCCCCGGCCCAGCGCCGCCCGCCCCGCTCTCCCACAGGGGCGGGCCCGTGCCAGCGCCG
>VYZT01002607.1:124910-148734 GCA_013400735.1 Pomatostomus ruficeps
GTATACACATGAATACATAGTCACATAAAGACATATACACGCATTTATACGTGTGTGTATATATATATATATATATTTATATATACATACACATTTATATATACCCATATGTATCACTATACACACACACACACTCGGCCACAGCCGCCTCGGTGGTGGAGCCTCAGGCACGAGCAACAGGCAGCTTTTTTGCCCCAGAATCGTGACTTTTTTGTTTGTCATTTAGGTTATTTTTTGTGTAGGTGTTTTTGTTTTGGTTTGGGGTTTTTTTTTCCCAGTTCCAAGCCCTTCAAAGACTGTATGTCGGCCCTTCAGAGTGCTTTTACAACGTGAAAATCAGTATAATTCAGCGTGCACTGGGGTATGGAATGTCCACAAGTGTCCAACCTGCTGAACTGTCCCTGGCCGACCCTGGAGGATGGCAGGAAGGCAATCCCTACTTCTGGGGGAATGGTCCCTTGTGGTGGCGATACCCTAAACTGTGCCAGGGTAATAAAGCTAGAAGTTAAGGAGCATGTGGGATTTTCATACTGACCTTGTGCTTTTGTTTCATTTGACAGGACACGAAGAGCTGTTATACATGTTGAGGTGTTTAATTTGCTGGGGCATGGTTCTATTGTTTGGGTTTTGTGGGGTTTTTGTGACAGAGTAGTATCTTTATGGTTAATATATTTGAAAGTGCAGGAAGTACAAATCAAGCGCTGACCAACACATTTTTAAATAGTAGTGCTTGTCAGAGCATGCTGGTCAAATTCTAACACGGGTAAATATAGTTGTTGCCAGCCACCCTGCTCCAAATAATTTGACCAGAAAAATGATTCTAAACTTTCAGTCCAGATATATCATGTGATGTATTCCTGTATCATGTGATGATACAGACTAATAAAGGATAAACACTCAGGAAAGAGATAACAACTTACTGTGGGCCTTCAGTGTAATATGAAATACAAGGTGAAATATGTCAGGATATTTTGTTACATGCCCACATAGGATGATCTGGCATCACAAATGTGAACATGGTAAAAACACAGGAATATGATAGTTCAAGAGTTATGGAGAGAAGCCTGGTCTGTGGTGAATTTCTAGGAAATGCAAGTATGTATGATGTCTTTTTTGACTGTTACCACAATAAAATTGTAAATGCTAAACATACCGCACTTTCTAGAACTGTTCATTAAGAAGTGGTACTGCCAGATTCAGATGTTTTATGAAGTAAACACTCATTGCTATTCTTCATTAAGGTACAAATTAGTAAAAATCAATGCATGTTTGAAGGTACACTTCACCTCTAATATTGTAATGGTGAAATGCTGCCCTTGGAAACCCACATCTTTTCATGCAAGTTGTGTAATTCTGCTTATGTGCTTATTTACAAGCATTTTTGTACATACAATAAGTGATCCTGTAGATTTTGATGAAAACTTGGCTCCAGCTATGTCAGTTACAAGGATGAATTAGTGGTGGCTATTCTGCACTGTGAGGTAGAAAAAAGAAAAGTAAAAATAATCCAGATTTTTACAAGAACAGTAGGTGCTGAACAGAAAAAAAAAGGAGCAGTTTTTATGATAAAGCAATAGAGAAAATGGGATTTCTTGGTTAGAAATGTTCCTGTTTCAGGTACAGCCTTTCTCTTTCCTGAAAAGACTTGTTTTGAAGAGAACTTCCCTCAGTCCTTTGGTGAACCTCTGTTCCCTGCTTCTTAAAATGGCTTGCGCATGTGCTGATCTGGAATAGAACAGAAGATTTTTTTTTAACTGTTTCGGCTCTCAAGAGATACCCACAGACTCTACTTGCAACAAGTATATCCCAATGCCATGGAACACTTATTCATAAAGGAAAACATAATCTTCTGGGATTATTGGTTTCTATTTTAGGTGAAGTGACAGGGTGATGTATTGTGTTTCAGCTCTGGAGCTGAGCATGATTTCAAGATTTTTATTTTATTGAGCAAGTTCCTTTCCTTGGTTCCTTGTTAAACCCTCCTGATTTTTTGGTGGTTGCCCTTGCAATTTGACAGCCTTACATTCACTTGTTATATTTTGGCCTTTAGTTTAAACAATATTGCTTTCTGTCAGACTCCGTTCTGTGGATGAGCTGTTTTTCTAAAAATGTCATTATCTGAAGGAACCTTGCCTCTTTTATTGAAGAAAGTGGAAAAAGTATAATGACTAGTGCTAGAAACTGGAATAAAAAAAAAGGAGATTCATGTGCAGACAGTTGAATGCTACCCTGATGAACCAGGGGTGTTTTTCATGCGTCTGCATATTTCCTGTCTGATGAGAAGCCAGTCATTTAAAATAGATTTTTCAAAAGCAATCATTCATTTTCATGTTCCTTATTTTGTGGTCTCTGTCTTGAGAACCTCAATCTGATTTGCAGAAATGCAGAGCTTTTGCAAAACCAGGTGAAATAAGTGTATCGCCTATATTTTAAGCAGTCTTTTTAAAAAATCTATGACTCTGAATGGTCACATTTATTGGAGATATTTTATATGAATCTTTCCATACCTCAATTTCCCATTGTATAAAATGAGGGTAATAAAAAGACACCATTTACAAAATGGGCTGCTATGAAGTAAATTCATTCTTGTTTGCAAAGAATTCAGATGGACACTTATGTAACCTCGTCATGTTAGACAAGCCCGTGAGTAGACTATCAGTGAATTCAGAAAATAACATGAAAGAAACAAGGTGAGGAGCCACACTTTGAGCTGTGAAGACCTTGCAAAGTATCGAACAACTGCTTAGCCAGCAAGCACCGCATGATGTGTGCTGAACAAGGCGGAAGTCTGATAGGAAAACAGCAAGCCATAGCATAACTCAAAATTCTGTCTCACTTCAGAAACAAAAGGGGCTCAGATCAATAAGAAGGCAACCTACTGTTGACATATTTAGGTGTTATTTCAAAATAGTTTAATCCTTTTAAAAACTTGCAGCAACTTTTTTTGTTGTTGTTATTGCGTTTTAGCATGTGATGGAAGCATGTAATTTTATACTTGAGTTAAAACATACTTCTATCATTCCCAGTGACCACTATATCATGTTAAGATGAAAGGTGTAAAAAGGGCTGTGAAGTTCTTGATCTATTGCACAATCTTGTATGTAGGATGATCAATAAACCCTCTTACTCATTCTGCAGACTAATTTAAAGTCTCTAAAGTGTGAGTAGTCTCTTATGTTAGCAGGAGTAACTGCATGTAAAGTACTTGTTAATTTTTGAACTAGTCTCATTTTGGTACTTTTGTGGTAAATAAGAGGGGTAAACTCTATTTTCTGGATTCCCATTATTCTTAGGATGCTTGTTCAAAAATTACCGCTATTTAATGCAAACAGTTGTGTCTGTGTTTATACATGTGTTTATACAGGTTCATTTTTAACAGCTGCTGGGCTCTCCATCTGCTGACTGCCTCTGATCTTACCTGCAGGTTGTTAGAATTGTTTCTGTTGGACTTGATAGCCACAGCAACCAAGTGTCATTAGCAATGTTAGCTAATTCTGCCTCCTTCTCCAGGGCATTAAAACACACGCTCCCAAACAGATCCTTGCAACATTTCATTGCTTAGCTATTTTTCTCTGTTTTTCATAAGGAAAATGAAGGGATTTTCTGCTTGGCTAGTTCAGTCCAAGCAGCAAGCTCTGGGGAATTGTGCTGTAGTAGAACATGGATGGATCAGAATGAGAGTCTGCATATAATTTATTGGAGTGCAAAGCCCTTCAATTTACTTACAGTGCAGGTGGACATAAGACTGACAGATGAGCCCTGCAAGTCTTGCCATGGTCACTTAGAGCATCATCACCCCCAACATGAGGCTGGCCTAATATAGCTATCAGAAGAGACAAGGTGCCCACTCAGCTGCTCGGGTTGGTGTCTGGCATTTTAGCTCAAAGCCACTTCACAGGCAGAGCGAAGGGCAGTAGCTTTGCACTGGAGTAAAGGGGTGCGGGCACGCGTTCCCGTTCGCCAGATTCTCTCATCAGGAGGAATATATGCAGGTGGTTAACACTTTACACCAGCACAGCCTTATTACCAAAGTATGTTGCTGAAAGTGTCAGAAGAGTGGTCTGTGCACTAGAACACCTCCAGTCTGGGAACATCTTCCCCTGTGCTGGCTTTGCTGTGGTGGCAGCAGCCTCTCTAAGAAGGATAGAGAAGACAAGTCATAATTTACACAACAGCAGCAAGGTTTGCCACAGCACCTACTTAATGAGGGGCCCTGAATGCCCTAAAATGAAGGCAGCATAATGCAGAATGGTGAAGCTAAGATTTCTGGGATCTTAGGGTGCTGGGCTTAAAGCATGCTAGCATTCATTGTCTGGTTTATTTCTGGCTGTGTTAAACTTATCTAAATGAATAGATTCTTTCTTGCTGCCAGGGAGGAGCTTTTGTCTGAAGACCATAGAAAATGTGCACACTCTTCTGAAGACAGTCTTCTTAAATGTGCAATAACAAAAATGCCTTCCTTCCCCTAAGTATTTTGAGAGAAGAATGCACTTTCCAGATTCCTTTATTTTCCTGGACTGCTCCTTCTCTTCCACCATCTGCTCAACTGTGACCTTCTTTCTGACTTGGAAGTGCTGCAAGATCTTTCCTTCAGACCTCTTCTGCCTTGTTTTTAAGTGCTTGCTGAAGTGGTTCATGCAATTTTTGGCAAGAGATCACTCAGTGACCATGTGACTTGATGGATTTGTGACACCCGTCTCTTGCTATTTCATCATGTGTTGCAGACTTTTTCTTGTGACAGTGGAATCCCTGTTGGGAAGTATGGACTGCATTAATGAGTACTGTTTTGCAACTAATCCGTGTTTGGTGATTGATGAGCATATGTATTTTAGTTTCACTTGTCCTTACATATCTGTAATTCTTTTCTGTCACACTCCCACCTTTTGCTTTTTGTGTGCATACCAAGAAACAGATCCAGCTGGTCTTAGCAGTTAGCTGCTACTAAAAGAGGCAGAGATACTGCCTTTCCCCTACCCTGGCTGTACTGCACATTCCCTCTGGTTCCCTCTTGTGTCCCTCAGCCTTTGATTGTTAAATAATAGGTAACAAAAAGCCCAATTAATTTCATGTTACTTGGATTTAAAATTAATCTTTGATATTATCTCATAAGAAATTCTCTGTGAAGAAACGAGGAATTGGAGACAATTTTTTTTACATGTTTTGAGCTCCATGACACAGGCAATATAGATTTACTGTTTTTATTCATCACAGAATGGCAGAGACTGGAAGGCCCCTCTGAGGGTGGTCTAGTCCACCCCCTAGCTCAGAGGAAGGTCTGCTTGAGTCACGTTTTGAATATCTCCAAGGATAAAAACAGCACAGCCTCTCTGAACTACTCATGCCAGTGTTGAACACCCTCACAGTAAGAAAATTGGGTTTTTTTAATGTCTTAAAAGTAAGTGTTCTCTGCAGGTTAAACTACTGTAAGTTGATCTGAGTTTTCCTTCAAAACGGTCTGGTAGCTATAGTGCAAACCAATGACATCCATCTATTGAGTTGAGGGAAGGTAATGCAAGTGATAACACTCACCTTCATCCAGTACTATGGCTAATTACTCCTCATTCTAGATCTAGAGACTGCCTCTGAATAAGGAATTGGAAAATGTCAATGTAGTTTAGAAATCCCATGTAAGTAAAGCTTTCCAAATCCTTTTGTTGCTAGATCCAGAATAGAAAGAATTTATGTATTTAGTTACTGGGACTTCTATCTTTTATCATAATATGTTGGATATTTTATTTGTTTGTTTTGCAGTGTTCTTTGCTGTGAGAATAACTGATTTTTTTGGCTAAATGCAGTTTTAATGTTTATGTAGCAAGCTTTATATCCATAGTTTCCACAATCTGTATTTTGATGGAACTATGATAGTGCAGGCTGTTTCTGGGCCACGCAACAAATCCTATAGTGTTCTGTGACTGAAAACAGACTGAGACATGCCCAACCTGTTGTGCTGCATTCATTGGGGTGACCTGCCCCAAAAGTTATTTGACACATCAGTAAAGAAGTAATGCTGAAAGCAACTTGATCCAGTGTTTGTGATGTCTCTGCCTGCTCAATGTCTCTGAACAAAATACTTTTCTACAAAAAAGAAGTACTGAGTAGAATAATAATTGTATGGTATGAATGCATAAGTTTGATTTCTTTAAGAGGAGGAAGCAGTGAATCCCTCCTGGTAGACAGTACAGAGAGACATCATGGATAAGGTTTTTGCTCTGCATGAAGTTGTTGTTAGGGAGTGATCAGCCATCAACACAAGAAAAAGGACCTGTATGACAAAGGATTTAGGGTGACTGTGTCCAGCTGAAATATTGACAAAGTTGAGCATGTTATGAAATACGTGAGTATATGAGACAAGAATGGGGTGAGATTGGGAACTGTCATTAAAATGCTGTAAAACCAGAAGTTGTTGTGGTTAGAGATTCTTTTCCTATGCCTGTTTCTGTTGCTTTTCTTGTCTCTGAGAGGGGATTAGGTAGAGTGTGAGTGTTCCTGTTTTAGGTTGAGCTCTGCAGAAAATGTGTCAGAAGATCTCCAAGTGCATGGTGCTACCTGCAACCCCCAAATGGAGTCTCTGGGGGTCCATTATAGCCAGAGTTAAAGGCAACACCTCATATTCATCTGGAAGTCCTTAGCAGACTTTCTCCATAGCCAGGAATGGGCCTGGATGGCAATGCTAGATAGCTCAGAATGTTTTATACTTTTAACAAAAATTATTATACCAAGGTAGTCTTAACTGTCAAACTGGGATGTGTTTAGTTTGCACTGTACATTGTTTACTTTGACGTACTGTTTGTCTTTAACAAACTTGACTGCTTCCCAGGCAGTAAATACATTCTGGCATAATTAAAGCAGTTCCACTTCCTTTGCAGGAAAAACCTCAGAGATAGTATCTCTGGAGGGGGATGTTGGAACTGCCCCAGATGTTGCCAGCTGCTGTTTATCTGTTAACCAGTACCTCAGGTGCTGTCTTTCTGAATCACCGTCCCAGACCACATCTGTATTTACAGTGACCTCCTCTGATCCATAGGTCATTACTTGGGCAATTGTAAAAAGTGAGCTATAAAAAAATACTGTATTCTTATTTTTTAATGCATTAGATATGTTCAGCCAAAAAAAAAAAAAAAAAAAAAAAGAACCAGAGAAAGCAATTTGAAGACTTGGGTTTTATCCATGTAAAAATCCATGTAAGACAATATAACTTAGTTAATTCTTAACAAGGTAGCTGACTTCCCTCAGCAAGGTAGCTATCTGGGATGCACTTCTGAGGATATACCCAATTAGTTCTGCTGCAGCCAAGGTTTATGGACATAAATTCATGGATCTTGATCCTTTTGCTGCCATTGTGTAAGCAGATTATTTATCACTTTTTGCTTGGACAGGCACAGAAACCTGCTTGTATAATTAAAGTTGTTAGCATCTGCACAATAGTTATATACTTAAAATTACTGTGCCTTTGTGTCACCTTCCTCTATTGATCTTTAAACCAGCACAAAATGAAATTGAAAATACAAGCCATTCAGGCAAAAATTCCATTAAGGATAGTAAAGAGTACTGGATACTGTGGGGCTTCTAGTGCAAGTGCAGGACTGCAACATTTTTTCTATCACACAGGAAAGTTGTAAGAGTCATCTTAATACTATGTGATGGAAAAGGACATAAATCTATATGGATAAAATGAAATCATGCATAAGCAATTAGCTTCTTCAGAAGAAGAGACATAGGTTGTAAACTCTTTGGAAAGCCCTTCTCCCATGCCATCAAGTAATTTAAACCACATACTATTCTTTGGGGAATATTAGAGCTGCAAAAACTAGCCTGGTCATAACTTTATGTAAGTGATAAATTAAATATGACTATTAACTCGTGACTGTTTGGAAAATAAAGGCACAGTTTGCATTAACAAGGTTGAACTGGGTGATTTCTTTTGGAAAAACACTTGAATCCTTTTTTAGTATGTTTTACAGAAAATGGATAATGTTTCAGGTGACTGCTGCACTCTGTATTTGAGCCTTTATTTGAAAAAAAGTTCAGGGATAAAAAAATTTTCATACAAATCTTTGTGGAATACCTTGTGTATTTCCAGGACAAAAATTATTGAGTGGATTTGAAAGAGATCCATCCAAAAATGAATTTTACCAGTAACAGAAAAACTTTCTAAAATGGGTGCTTCTCATCAAGCATAATCTTACTGCCTAAACAGCTGCTATTTAGTGAGATGACTGACCTTAAATGCAACCATAATTGGAACTTGTATTCCTCAATTACACAGATGGACTGTAGATTTAGTTTGACAACTTTATTTATGATAAACTTCTTTAGGAGTGAAATAATGTTCCTTGTTGTCTCCTTCTTCTGTGTTTTGCAATGTGACAGTGTCCATTTTATAAGTGGCTTTTGCAAATCAAAATGAGTCTGGGAGAGACTGGTCTGTTCCCAGCCTCAGTGTCAAGGGTGGCTGGGACAGCACTGAATTGCTGTGGAGAAAGGGTACTTTGGGGTGATGGCTGTGCAGGGCAGTGGAACAACACTCCTGCCAGAGTCTGTGCAGGAGCAGCCAGGACACCCTTCTGTGGCCATAGAGCCTGCATGGGCCCCTCTGGACTGCAGGGGCTGGGGTGTAACTCTGCGAGCCACTGATCCTGAACTGGGTCCTTCTAAGTGGCATCACAGCACTTTCCACCTGCTCTTGTACCATGCTTTGTACACCTAGGAATTGTAGCAGGGAGTTCAATTCCTTGGGTATGGTGTGGGTTAAATGCCCTCCCAGGGTTAAATGGGAATTGGTGCAGGCTATATAAGGGTGGGAAAGGTCAGGCTCTGAGTGGGCAAATGCATCTGTTTTTCACCACTTCTGACAGGGGATCCTTCCCTTCTGCTTACTTCGAGTTTCAAAGGCTTGATGTATCCTTGTTGGTATCTTGTACTAAACACCAGTTTTAGTCTACAGACACAGAGACAGCTTTAGAAAAGAATAAAGTGGCTTACTGTCAGCAATCCTACCTTCTTCACAGGTGCAACCAATTGCTATATAAGAAGCAGGGCAGAGCTGAGCAAAGAACAGAACTGAGCAGGGGTGGGCAGGTCTGGGACCCTGGGTGATGTGACTGTGTGCTTTAGGAGTTACATCTATATGATTCAGTTACTGAATCGTCGCCCTCTTTCTCTCTTAGGTTTCAGAAGTGTAGTTCTGTCAGGTACTTGCATCAGGAAAGAAATGTCATGGTTTAGCTACCATGTCTGGGAAGAATTTTCCAGGCAGGGTGGTGGGACAGTTACAATTAAAACCCTAGTGGGCTTTGTATTTGTTCTTCATTTCTTTGTATGACCCTGCTCTCACCAAAGTCAGTGGGACAATTCACCCATTTAAATGGTCTTTCATTGGCATAGCTTGCATTCATTTTTGTCATGTTGAGGCTCTCTTTTTTTTTGCTGTGGCTGGTGGAAGCCCTCAGGTGCAGGAAGCAAATGGACAGGAATTTAAAGGAGATTCTGACAGTCCAGCAGTTTCATGGTCTGTCTGGACAGCCCCAAAAACAGGGGTGGGGGGAATGGACAGGCAAAACCAGACAGGAGTCTGGTCATGAGCAGAAAGCAGTGTCTAGCTTCCAGCCTTACTGAACTGTTTGTTTCTTAGTTACTTCACAAGAGGATGGAGCAGAGTGTGAGATGGTGATAGTGATAACGTCACCTGTGATTTAGGGTTGCAGGGCCGCATGTTAGGGGGTCTGAAGGCTGCCTGTATATGAAGACTGTTGACACGAAGTCTGGGAATTGTGCAGAGTTTCAGGCATGTCCCGCCCTATGCAGAGCCAGAGAGCAGCCCAAGGGCTACAGAAAACCAGTCAGACTCAACTAAGAGTGGAACTCTTTATGGGAGGTTGTCTGTTTTCTCTTGTGACTTGTGGATGTTGTTTCTTGTTCACCCAGGCTCTGAGCCCTATCAGTTTGCATTTAAATATAACTTCCCCAGATTTTCAAATCTGCTGCTTTCCCAGAGGAATGTCTGTTCCTGGCATGTAGCCCTCCTTTTATCATACTGGAGATCACCTCGTTCACTGAGTGTTGGTAGCTTCTGGTAGATGACCAGCAGCCTAAATATTGCCACCTACCAGACCCCTCCTCTCTGCCCTCAGGTGGAGACATCGTGGTTCACTTGATCCTATGCTATATGATGCCCCATGCCTCCAGTTTATTCAACACAGCCCTGGCCACGATGCTGAAATACCTTGCCAAGGAGAGAGCGATGAAGGAGGTTTACCTTCCTTGCAATCTGAGTCAGATGGCTCTGGGAATCACAGAAACAAGTGCTTGCAGGGGGGAGGGGGAGTGGGGTGGTGTCTGGTCCTCCTGTGTCTAATTGCCACGGACAATGCCTAAGTGTATGTGTCAAAGCTGACAAGATCACGTGCTGGTTCTGCATATACTTTCCAACTTAGCCAAATACTGTATTGCTGGGAAATTTTCTCAAGAAAATCTAAAGGATTAGACTAAATAATATCCATAAGTGACATTTTAAATAGAGATACAGCGCTGTGTTTAACCTTGTAATGACTAATTGATATAGGTTCTAGGAAACACAGCTTCCTTGCATTTTTTTAATAGGAATTTAATTTGCCATCCTTGGTAAAAAACTTGATTCTGTATGATTCTGCTCTCAAACCAAGTCTTGCTTTATTTTTTGAATCATTCAGAACTGCAATGCATTTATACTTTGGTTAAGGCATGTGTGCCATGGCTACTGTTGACTGTTAGTTTAGCTGTTCTTAAGTTCTCGTATTGTCACTTCAGGTCAGAGAGAGCAAAGGTCTGGCATTTTAAAGGATTTGGTGCTTCTAGATAAAAACATTTTGCATTCCATGCCTGTTCAATCTCTAAAGATAAGTAGGGAGGAATACTGGAAAACCCTGGTATCTCAATGGAAAGGATAGTTGGAATGTAACTTACCTTGTATGATGGTAATTTGCATTCATCAATATACCTTTGTTTTTGTTTTATACTTGCTATAAAACATTTTGCCCTTGTTTTTAGTACTCATATGAACATTTGATGCCTGCTGCTGTGAAGATTTTATCATTGGAACAACTGTTTCCTGAGCACTTCAGTTCTTCAGGTAGTCCTATCAATGATTATAGCTTTGGGAGCTTTAAAACTGAAGTTATTTTAACATACAGTAATGCTACTTGATAGTTTTCTCTGGGAACCCAACCAATGTGTTAGCTAAAACAACTGTATGAAGAATGCTGTTCTCATGGCTCAAACAGTTGTAATGCTGTCCCACCCAAACTAACCTCAGCATGAGAGTGACTTCTAATCCATGAATGAGATAAGCAATGGAACTATTTGTTCCTGTCCCTCAGATTTGAAGGTATTTCTTCCAACCAAGTTAGTATTTAACTGTGTTTATTTTACTGTTAACAAAAGTAAAATCATATAATTATAAAAGAAACAGGTGTTTCAGTCTGTTGGACAAAAAAAAAGGCATTGCTTATTGGCTTTTAGGGGCTGGAATAGAATTCTGTTGGTGAAATCAAATTAAATACAGGGTGTGAAAGGATACGTTTCCCAAGTGAAGGAGAAGTTTGGCTTACATTAGGTGAAACGTTAATGGCAATTTCACAAAAATGAAATCTTAGTGCTGCAGTTCTTTCTAGCTGCACTATAGTTTTTCACTAGAAACCATGCCAGGAATTCATCCTAGCATGATAGCAGGACTGTTCTTAAAAAGTATAAATTTCATCACGCATATGCGTGGATCATAAAATTCCGAAGTATCCCAAGTTATCCCATCATGCTAATGCAGGTTTTTTTTATTTGATGAGAATCTTTGGATAATTTCTTCCATGATGATTTTTCACCTCATTTCCATACTGCTGCTGCCAGCATTTTGTACCAGATGCTGTTCTGTCATCAAAGCAACTGCTTCCTGATTCCTTTGTGCCTGAAAACTTGTCTACTATGTGTATCAGGTGACCCAATAAAGTCTATTTCAAATCTTGCTCCTTTTCTATCATGAGACCATCCCAATTAAAAATACCTTTCTATGCTCTGTACCCCAAATACTCCATTATTGTTTTAGCTTGAATACAGTCCTGTCCTTACATTTGCCTGATGTGGTTGATGGAGGTGGGTGACATGAATTCAGTACTATCTTACTTACTTGTTATCTCCACCTCCTGGGGAGTCTGACTGCATGTATTTTTCTACAGAAAATCTATAAAAGTAGGGTCTGATAATACTACCTTGAGTGGCGGGCCCCATTGCCTACGTGTGCATAAGCAGAGAGAGAGAAGGCCTGTGCCAGATGGAAGAAATAATAGGTATCTGCCTTCTCTGCATAATTAGAGGGAAACCAGTACATGATATCTAAGATAAATATGAGCTTGTTATCAGCTGGTAATATTGCTGTCTCTCTCCCCTTCTATACAGCAGCAACCAGATGGATGGAGGCAATGGCCCTTCCCCTCTTTGCAAGGGAACTTTGCTCAGCCCTGGACCATCCAGGTGTTTGACAGCTCTAAGTTGATATCTGAAGCTTCAGGTGGAATTTTGCTGCCTCAGGGACTTACAAGTATCTCATCAGTCCCATATGTAACCTCTTCTTGGGTGGCTAAATAGGACTAAATACCAATGTGTACGTTACTAAATCCTTTTCCTGTGTCTGAAAGCAATATGCTAAGATGAGCAGTTTGAGGTCATCACCAGTGGTGCCTGGATCCATTCAGGCTTATCTGCTTTGGGTTCTCATTCTCATCATACTTCTGTGGTGCAGTTTATGCTGGAGTAGATACATATTCATATTCATATTTATATTCACTGGCCAGAAGGGGCAGTGTGTTCACTTTCTCTGCCTTGGCATCACTCTCCCACTGCTCCCCTCAGTGCTGAAGCAATCTGCTTTGGAGTCAGCTGAACAGCAGTGCTGGAGAAGCAGACCTGGTAGGAACATGGAAGTGAGAAGGGAAAGTCTGCACTCTAGGCCAGCCTTATCACAGAACTTCCTAGTTAGGTACCCACTTGGCCCTGCAAGTTGTCTTGTCTTTGGCTCTACAAATCCAAAGTAATTGAGCTGTTCAGGAAAAAAGTAGATCATAAAGGCATGAAAGGCAAATATAATCTGAAGATAAATCATGCACAGTCAATGGAGCTGGGGCTGTGAAGTTAATTTCCAGGGAAGATTAAATGAATCAGAAAGCAGACCCTTTTGAGGATGCATTGCAACATACATTCTTTGACAGAATTCTTCCCCTGGAGGCCCCTGGCAATCTGCAGACCTCCCCAGACTAAACCTAAGAGCCTTCCTATAAATAAAGAAGGGACAGACTCTGGAGGCAATCTGGATCTCTGTGAAAAGCCTCTTTGTTCCAGTCTGTGAGGGCTGGAAAACTCATAGGCAGCAGAACTATGGATGCCCACAGGAACAACTCCTCCATCTGGTTTGGCTCTCTGATGGGAGAGCGATGGGCTGGCTCAGCTGGTGGATCTGAGACCCCATCCCCACAGCCAAGGGAGACTGGCAAACTTACTGGGGCATCTGGCAAATGTAAAACCTTACATAGTGTTTGGGGCTTGCTCTCCCTGACTGCTTTCTGCCTCTCCTGGTGCGGTAAGGTGGATAGTTTCCAGCTGAAACAGTTGATGGAAAATTTCTGCTAAGGAAGAAAAGCTAGAGGCTTAGCTCTGGTAAAGACTGTAGTGATGGGCTGGGGCCAAACCTAGGAAGACCAGGGCATGGGCTGGTGCCATCCCACTGTGCCTGTTGTCTGTGAGGGGTGCAGGGGTGCTTCTGCTGCTGTCAGGATGGGGGATGGTGAGTCGGGGATCTGCACTGCTTTCTCTGGTTGTTCCTTTCTCTCTGCACCAGGTGAAGCTTATGGAAAAATCATAGCTCAGCACTGAAACAAAACTGGTCATGGTTAGTATTTGGAGAGGATGCCCTGTGAGGAGAATGCATAGAGCATCTGAATCACTTCGCCACCCATGGAAATACTCTACAAATAAAGCTGTATTGTTTAGTTATAAATTTCATGCTGGAATGGTTAATCTTGAATGTGTATAGGGGAGAGCACCCAGAAATTAGTGTTACCTTAATGATTAATGACAGATTTAGCTGAATTTGAAAGCGTATACTAAAGGTGAAAAGCACTCCTTGGATTAACATCATTTCTGACCAGCCCTAATCAGAAATGACCTTCCTCAGGCATTGTTGAAAAGGTTTTGTTTTCCTTCATTTTTCGTATTTGAATTTGGTAACATTTCTTTCCTGTTGCTCATGTTCCTGTTACTCTGTTTATTGATCACTATTACTAAAAAATATCTAGGCTTTGGCTTTTGAGGGAAAAGGATGTGGAGAGGGGAAACAGAGGAAGGTCCTTTGGAAGATTTGTAGAATTTGATAACATTACAAGTGAAACCAATCGCTGTTTTAAAAATTGCTATTCAAGTGGTTTATTTCTGACAGAAATGGAGGAGTCCAAAGAAACCCTTACCTGCTTTTGTTCTAAGGCTCAGGACGTTCTCCGTGTTGTGTTTCTCTGTTTGCTGAATACTTTATCTTCTGCAGGTGTCAGTGGAGGGTTTTATAACACACTGCTTGGTTCACTCTCTCGCCTTGAGATCTTGGTGCAGCTTTGCACTTTGCATCTTTATAAATAAATCATCGTCTTTTCACAAATGAATAACCTATTCTTTGAGGTGGGCAGAATGTTTTAATGGCATCTACATTAAGACTTGTGATTTTTAAATGTTTGGTTTGTAGTTTTGACCTGCTGTAGTGAGAATTTATGTCCAAGGAGGTATAAAGAAAAAATAGGACAAAAAGCCTCGCTGAGACACACATGTCCTCAGTATTATTATTATTAATGACTTGTGGTGTGACCATAGGATGGAGGAGTCATATTCTTTGGCAGCTCGGGTCTGGGCATTGCTGAAACACAGGACTGGAATGGCCCAAAGCTTTTACCTGACGAGAAATAACAAATGGAGCTATGTAGTGGGGCACAGGGAAACAGCAAAATGTCAGGATGTGAAGAGGTGTTTGTGTGCCCAGAACTGACCTGGTTCTCTAGTGTACCCTCTGGACATCTCAAAGCTGTTCATGCACCCTGCACACCTGGCCACAAACACTCCTGGAGGTCAGGCAGTCTCACTTGCAGCACATCTACCTCAATATTGGTCAGCGTGGTGGGCTGCAGACATCTCGTACATACACCTCAGAGCCTGCTGTAATACTCTACGATATTTTAAGAGTTCTCTCTGTTGTATTAAGAACATCTAATTGAGGCTTTGCTGATCCTTCTTGGAAAAGATCCTTTTTGGCTCTTCTCTGAGCTGTTTGGGCTCAGCACTACACTGGGAGGCATCCAGGGTTTTGCTTTACTCTCTTTTTGGGAGTGGGACCTCCAGGAGCAGTCATGCACCTCATTCCATGCTCAAAATAGCAAAGCTCTTTCTATGAAAAAGTACACCTTCATGGCTTCTGAGGAAATAAATGCTACTGAACAGTGCTGTGTGGGCTTTAGTACCATGCATATGGAAGGGAGGACACACTTCAAAAAAGAAAAAAAGGCTTCGTTTAAGAACAAGTTAGTGAATTGATCTCATTGAATCACACCCAGAGACACCAAGGAACATGTCTTGGAGAGTTAAATACACGCAAATGGTTTAAACAAACAGCAGTGAAGGGAGGGGATGAGGGGTGAGCCTGCAGGGCTTTTTCCCAGGGACCGTGCTCTTGTATTCTGTAACTTGAGCAAAACTGTGCTGTGAGCATTTGCATCCCGAGATGAAATGTACTTGCTGAAACCAGTTTTGTACTGCACTCTGCTTCTTCACATCCCCTGTCAGGACTTTTTCTGGTTTGATGCTGACACAATATTGCTAGATGGTGATTGCCACTTGAGGGATAATACAGATGATTTTATATTTCATAACAAATGTTTCACGAGATTTGCTAAAATTAAGTCTCATTCCCAGCTAGCTTTCCCAGTCATACAATTTTGTTTGCTGTTGTGGTTTTTTTCATGTTTGTGGCATGATATTCCAGACTAGATTTAAACTCTGAATTTGCTAGAACTTAAAAATACCCATTGTTCCTTTTAACAGAAGTTACACCGTTTGTCATATCATATTCACAGAGTTTTAAAATATACCTTCGTTCCTGGTTCCAGATATAAGCTGTATGGTTGAGAGACTTTGTTGCTCTGTGTTTATATTCTGTCATGCGCAATGGCACCTGATCCTGATGGAGTGAGCTCTTTGTTACTTCTGTGCTAGAAATAATACCTGTACCTCGTATAGGTCACCCTGTACCTGCTAAATGTTTTTAAGATGAGTCCGTAAGTGCTTGAAGCGTAAGAGCTTGGATATTATGTTACAGTTATGTTCTAATGGTGGAGTATGGTGGACACTCTTAAGAGGACTCTTGCTACTCTTAAGAGGACTCTCTCTCTCACATGGTTGGAAATTTCCCTGGAAATGCTAATAAGGCTTTATTTTCTGAAATGCAAAGTCCACATACAAGCTCTCTCCCAGCAAGGACAAACTCCAGCATTGCTCCCATTTCAAAGGTTTGGCCTCTGCGAGTAACCTCCAGTTAGATACATCAGTGATGTATTAAAGGGTTTTGTTGCTCCCTTATTTTCTTCTGACAGTAACTCAATTAAAAGGGGCTTTTTCAGAGTAGGAAAATTGTTTCAATCCTCTTTTCATTCAGTTTTGTGGTCTCTTTCTTCATTTCAGTGATTAAGGACTTGGCAGGGCTGGCCTTCATTTTTGGTTTGGACGATAGCTTTGATTTGGAACATCCCAAAATAAATTAGGTCCAAAAGTTTCCTCTTTGTCTGCTGTGATTTCAAAGCAATTTTCGTGGCTCAGTTCAGGGCTGCCTAATACAAGAAAATGGAAGAATAATTACTGCCTGCAGAGCTTCTAGCACAGCAGTTATTTAAGTAGCTGCAAAATAACTTAAGGTACAGGAAAGTTTCTTGTTCCCTGAAGAACTGTGTGCTTTGAGCCAAACATTTTCCCTTGAACTCAGCACATAGTTCCTGTGGCAGTCAGACAGCAGGCACAGCCCCGGTGTGCCAGCAGTACTAGCAAGGGCACCAGTGGCATTCCTGCACGTCTGAGGTGCAAAGCTCACCCCCACCAACACTGCCTTGTGTGCTGGGTGTTGTGGCTCCCCATCACTTCTGGAAATCTTATCCTTTCAAACCTCCCACTGAATAAAAAAAAATAAATTAGAGTATTCGTCCCTCTGGGAAACCCAGAGCACTCACAAAGTTCAAACCTCAATCTTGGCCCTGGCTGTGCATAGAAGACAGAGGGTTGCCCTAATGGAGCAGCCAAGATTTCCTGCTCATGGGGAAATTTCACAACAGACATTCCAGCACATGGCCAGCCAGATGGTGGCATGTGGAGAAGGGAGGGCAGTGAAGTGGCTGATCTCTGTCCTGCGCCTCACTGGGGGCAGGCCCACTGCTGCCCAGTGCAGGAGGAACTTGGGAGGGGGATGAGAAGTGTCATCAAGATGATTTAAGCCATTAAAACTGAAATAGGTTTGACTGAATCACGTGACAAGTGACCCCATTCAGGCTGAGTTCTCGTAAAGTGCGTGTGAAAATGCAAAGTGACCAAGAGAGAGTTTACCTAGGCAGCATGGAGATCTACAAGTGGGCTTTGTCAGATGCCACAACTTGCAGAGCATCTCTGATTTTACAGGCATAGCCACAGAACACCAGGCACCAAAAAACAAACTCGTAACTAAAGTTGCTGGTGGGGGTAAAACTTCACTCGTGTAATTTATCTTGTTGACTAAAAAGGGCTATTCATTTGCTCAGAATTAAATAAATTTCTATATACACCTGTATATCTGACCTATTCAGATCTAGTGTTATCATGATGACTTTATTTATTTTAGTTAAAAGCCAAAATCCTTGTCATTTCAGGGAGAGAAAAAGCCACTTAGTGGTAGTAATTAAAATCCATTTAAGCTTTCAGCACACTAGGAAACCTACATGTCATGGAAATAGGAGGCTGGTAGTAGTCTGGCAAGCCCATATAGAGTTAGTTAAGAGAGGGGCTTTCTAGAGGCTCTGAGGGCACGCTCACAGTGGCAGACACGGCAAACTTGGCCAAACCTTCTCCTGGCCATACGTTGTCCATTTGTGGTCAGCCAAATGTGCAGGAGTTTGCCTGGGGCAGTGGGAGCGCTGCTACACATCTGGACTGCAGTGGTCTTGCAGCAGGAGGGATCAGTGCTGAAGCATTTCAAGGCTTGCATCTGTCTCAGTCCCAGTAACCATCTGTGTCCTTGTGTGATTCAGGAAGGCAAAAGCCACAGCATGTCAAGTCTAAACTATGGGGGAGTTTACTTGGGTGGAAGGTGTTTAGTGGGTGGGAAAATGGCACATTCATAGAACAGGGTTTTGCTGGTCGCTTTGGTGTCCTGGGACATGCCGTTATCCCACTAAAGACTTTAATGAATTATGTTTTCCAGCAGAGAAACGTGTTATTAACACTTAGGCAATTTTGTATGTAAAACATTAAATTCTAATTTGGGAACATCTTAAGGTGTCAAGTACAAAACATCCACATGGATAATTTATCAGGAAACAGCAGAGAAAAGGTGACATACCTAACTGATCTAAAGCAAGGGAAATAAACGTAAAAACTAATAAGAATTTGTGAAAAATTATTTTGTTTCATTTCCCCAGATTTGGTTTGTAGTCATTCCATATTGGGAGCACTCATGGAGTACCGGGGAGCTGCTATTTAATTTGGTAAGAATAAACTGTGTCTTCTCTCACTGCCTACCCCTAAAATAAAAAGATTTACAAAGAAACATTCTTTCCACTGATTATTTTTGCAGGCTGGTGAGATCTTTCATTTTTAAAGTGTTTCCAAGTTGTCCAATTATCATATTATTTCACTCAATAGATAATGTAGTCATGATGGAAGATGGATTTTTTCCCTACTACAAAGAGTGAAACAAGTTACCAAAATGAAGCAAGTTATCCAAGTTTCTATGTTGTGTTAACACAGGAATTCTGTTTCTTTGCCTAATCCCTAACTGATAAACTTGATGGAAAAGTGTATATGTTCTATAATAGTACAAGCATTAGGTGTTTATGTTTCTAGCCACTGAACAAACCTATGCCAATATATAGCACAGGCTATTTAAATGGGAATGAAACAGCACAGAAAAAATAGCCATGAGTGAGAGAAATAAACAGAAAAAGGAAACAAACAAACAGAAATCAACTTGCCTTAGAAGTGACTGACTAAGAAGTCACACCTGCCCTTGCAGGGGATTGCCTCCCAGTGTTGGTCAAAGGTTCCTGACTTGCACAGGCATCTCTGTTGTTGATGGTTTCCTTTTTTCAGTCCTTTGCTGCAGTTAAGAGAGTTATGTTGGGAGGGTAAATTGATTAGTATAATTGTTCATTAATGCACTCTTATTTAATGTACTTTGAGAGGTTATATTCTTCAGAATGATGATAAATTACAGTAACTCCAATTAATGTCACTGCAGCTAAAGGGATGTAAGCATTTCTATTAATATGGAGCAGTTTTCTGGGGTTTTATAATGAAGCTATAAAAAATTGCTGAAACTTGAGGTACAAGTTTCCAGTATATTTTATGCACATAATATTCCCTTGAATCTGATCTAATCGATAGATATGTCAAACCTAATAAGATATAAGTGGAAAGAATCTACTGAAGCTACAGATTCCAACTTGTAGAAATGGAAGTATATAAGGGGAATACACTGCTTTCTCTTTAGGCTAAAGCAGGTGGACATGTGCTGGTACAGATGACAGGTGTTTTGCTCAAAGGGCATCTTGCACACTGGGCTGGTGTCTTTATCATGATTCCTGCTGCCCTCTGCCTCAGTCCGTTCTCTGCACCTAGTAGCTCCTGACCTATGGTTAACTTGGTGTAGCAAAACAGTGTTGAATTTCTTAAGGTATATTGATATTCTTGGAGGAGCTCACAAAGAGTTTGCACACAAAGGCAGCTGACTTTGGAATAAAAAGAAAAAAAAATTAACATTAAAATCAGATCCCATCCTAAAAAGTCAGAGGTAGAAAATGCTGTCCCACCTTTAAAAATTGTGCTGACTTTGAATATTTTAGTATGAGATGCTTGAACAACAAAGATAACTCCAAAGCTTTTAAGTTACACAAAAAGAAAGGATGAGAAACCAGCTAACTATGTTATCCTGATGTACTGAAGTTTTTCAAAGGTACTGCCAAAGGAGTTGTAGATAAAACTGACCCAAGCTTTTAGAAAAACTTAGTCATTTTTCTCACAAGAGGAACATGGAGAGAGAGAATGTTTATTTAATAGGTTTTTTAAATGTATTTTTCTACTTGGATTAGAGATAATGAAAATAGTAAGGTACTTGTACTAACTGGTTAGTGCAGTACGTCAGCACCAAAGCACTAAGGAGCTGTTAACTTGAATTCTGATGCAAGTTCTGCAGGGAAAAAAAAGTCTGCTGAGTAACAGCCTGCCTGATCTGATAACTGAGACTGACAACATGATGGGCTATGCAGAAAGGGGCAATAAAGATGCTCTACTTACAAAGCAATCCATTTGGTATCTCCTGTCTTCCTGAATATGGAATGGTTTTCTGAAATCATGACAAAACATTGATGAATGGGCACATGCATTATTATAGCAGTCAATCTCAAGGTAATGAGATACACAAAATTCCTGGTTATATTGTAATCCTGTCAATTATGAGTGTAGTCTAAGAACAGAAATGCTAAGAACAAAGAAAAGTGAAGGAGACAAGGTAAGATGAGCTCAGAGCCTCATGATAGCATTGTCTTCATGCACCAAGGAATAAACTATTTATTTACTTTGGTCAAAGTTCAAGGTCCTCACATCTTTTTAGCTCTCTTCTCCACTGTTCCTTTTTCTGTATTCCCTTTGTCTTTCTTAACATTATCTAAGGGGTTAATGGACTTTTCCTTTATTTTCCTCTTTTATGCTGCATATTTGGCAAACTAAGCTGTGCCACACAATCCACGTGATATTAATGGTCAGCAGGTATTTGTAGATGAATGTAAGTTTTAGAAATACAACTGGGTGGAGACTTTGTTGTTTGACTTTTAAATTGTGCTAGTCATCATTTTCTAATTCTGCCAATCACTGGAATAAAAAATTAGAGAGACCTAAAGCATATACCTGTACTTCTGTACATATTAAAGGTTAGGGTGTTTTCATTATTTTCCCTTGATGGAGATGTGCCTAAAGACCCTATAATATTATATATATTATATATATAATTGTATATATATGAATTATAGCCCTTGCATGAGAAGCCTATAGTCTAAACAACTAGCTCAGAAAACTCAGGCTTTGATCAACAGTAGAGTGAGGATGGCTCTGGAGAGAGGCATGTTTGAAACACACCAGGAAGAAATTCACATGGTTCCTTGAGGTAGTGTGCAGTCTCATTATTCTATTACCCTTCTATTGGCACTTTACAGTTCAAAAGAACATCATGATGCTACTTCTGTTTAAAACAGGAAAAAAATACAAAAGAAAAGGAAAAAAGATGAAATGCTATCAGGTTAAACTGAAAAGTGTCTCTTTTTGAGAAATAATTTGTAGGTGTTTCCAGAGCAAGATTATAAATATTGGGACCTTGGACTTAGACACAGAGATTTGAAATGGGATATACCAGCTCTCCCCTCCTGCTTAGCAGCTTGACTGCAGCTTTTAACAATCAAAGTTATTGCTACCTAATAGCGGTCTTGGGTAACCTCTGTGAAAGGAGTAATCCCCTCAGTGCAGCCTACAAAAGAAAGGGCTTTTTTTTTTCCACTTAGCATTTCCCTGCATTAGGCAAGGCAATGCAGTGCTTTGGGATCCCTATCCCGGCACTGCTACTAGATACCCAGCAGTGGGAAGTGACAGCCTCCATCTATGCTGACTCTTGAGCAGGCACTGGGTTATACAGGGTTTTGTGTCTCCTGAACTGTATGAAAGTCTGGATTGGGATTTTTCAGTATTTGGGTGGTTTTTTATTACTGGGCACTGAAAATCCAGCATGCAGAGGGAGTGCATGGGATGGGGCAGAGAAACCAGTCAAGACCAGCCGGGAACAAATGATGCTCCTCTATCCACAAACATGTTTGCAGTACAGGTTTTTCAGTGTAATGTAAATAAATAGGCATAAACACAAACCGTACCTTTCCAATAAATCCAGCCTACTGCTCAGCGCTGCCTTACAGTTAGACACTGACATGTATCAGTGTCCATGGTTTTACAGTGTTCGTCATCCGTGAGCTGCAATTCTCAATAGATTCACAACTCCAGTCATCAAAAATTTTCAACACGTTATTATTATCCTTTTATAAGTAAGAACCATTAATGACTTCATGCAGTGGTTTGGATTAAGCAGATCAAGGATGAATTAACTAATTTCCACTGAATCACCAAGGAAATCCATGGAATGATCCAAACTAGGCATCTTCATTTTTAGGCTTCTTTGAAATGCAAAAATATAGCACACTATCTGCAAGGCCTTCCATCCTGCAATACAGAAACAAAAGACCCAGTCCCTGTTCCACATGTACTGCACAGATCAAAGTCTGAGGAAAAAAAATGTTGAATGCAGTTAGAATTACGATAATAAGAATTTACAGGTACTGGGTTTTGTTTCTTTGAGGTATCTCTTTTTTCCTTGGGGGAAATAGTAAAGTAATGGTAAATATCAAAGTTAGATTAGGCTAACATGTACGTAGTCATTGTTTACTCTTGTTATCCGTAGTGCTTAGTAAACCCATGAGCTGTGTACTGCTAAGAAAAAAGACATTTGAAGACAAATCTTCCTCATTTCACATTGCTACCAATTTCTGTTCACCTGGAGATAGTGAATACAGAGTAAGTATGTTGCCAAGCCTGGGCTTCCTCCTTTCTGCTAGCTAACAAATCCTGTGCTTCTATTCCTGCAGACTGCTGGCCTTTCTTATTTAGCTGGTGAAGTACTCTGTGTTGGGAATGCATCTAACCTTGAAAACATTTTGGGCTGCATGGCCTGAGGCCTGGTAGGTAACGCTGAGGAATTACTCAGCTAGTTTCTCTCTGATACTGCTGAAACTTCAGACTAATTTTTATTGAGATAAATATAGCCACGTGTTCTGCAGCCTCACAGTACAGGTGAGCACGGATTACTTGCCTGTGCAAACATGAGTAAGTTCATTCCCAGCTTGGAAATGTGGCAATAAATTAATTAGTGTCAGCTAAATATTTTACTAGCATTTATGTCTGTTCATACATCAAAAAATGATTGCAGACATCCAGCATCAGCACATTTTTATTGATCCGTAACTGTTCTTTACTTGCCCAGCCGAAAACCACCCGGGAGTTGTCACTGCCAAGTGACCCCGTGAGATGACGCACGGACACCTGGCCAAAGCAGGCGGGTTTCGGGAGAGTTGTTTCCGGCTGTTCGTAAATTTCCCAAGTGCTTCTCAAATTTTGTCACACTTCCTGACTTCGGCGTTCATGGGACGCCGCGGGGCGCTTCGCCTCCGAAGCGCTGCGCGACTGCGCTTATTTGGGGAGGGAAAGGAGCAGAAGGAGAGGCGGGAGCGCACAGGTGCGGACGGGAAGGCCCCGGGGACGGAGCGGAGCGGGACAACACTTCCCCACCACGCCGAGAGGGGCCCTGGGAAAAGCGGGGCCACGCCGGCAGCCGCCCGCGGGCGCGGGGCGGGGGCGCGGCCGGGACTCGCTCCGCTCCGCCCCTATCGTTCCCTCCCTCCGCACCAGCCCGGCCCCTCCCGACCCTCGCTCGAAGAAGGGGCCG